>CM037852.1:56351182-56638066 GCA_021234595.1 Delia radicum
CGAATATTACATCAATAGATTTTTTAAGAGTTAATTATTTATATTTTTTGTTTTAGAAATATTTGTCAAATATTTTAAATATGTTTTCAAACTTTTAAAAAATGTTTTCAAACTTCCAAAATTTTTTTGAAAATTTACGTGTTAATTTATTTATTTTCCTGAAGATGTTACACAAAGGAGAAGCGAAATATTGAAAATAAAAAAATTAAAATATAGGTCTTCTGCGATGTGGTTTTCTGTGTGTGTTATTGAATTTTAATCAAAATGTTAAAGTAAATCTGAAACTGAAAACGTAAGTTGTTTCCAAAATGAGCAGATCAGTAAAAATTTGGTTTTTGAGAAATTGTATAAGAACGTGGAAACAAAGGGGTTTAAAATAACTCCTACCTGATCGATTATTTGATCGTCGAAACATTAAATTTTATATGTAGTTATAGTCTTTTGAACTCAAAAACTTCATTCACATTATATGTTTTTTTAATTTTCATTAGCATTTTTCTCAAAAATTATTTTGCGTAAAGAAATTTTAATCCAAATTGAAAAAATACAAAACTTATACTTTTCGAAAAACAGCTTAAAGAAAACTGTATTCAAATTTAAAACCACATACAACTTCACTGAAGTTTTTGAGTTCAAAAACCTACACTCGAAATATTAAATATTTCTGTTAGCTCAACAGAATATATATTATTCTCAAACCAGTATTTTTGTTGAACCAGTATTTTTGTTAATTTTTACAATTCTTAATTAAAGTACAAAATAAGAACATCTACATAATTTCAACTCTTTTTTATTCACATTCTTCACAGTTAACCGTTTAACTGGTTTAACCGCATATTTTCACAAAAATTTTGTATTCAACCCAAAACAATGCTACCTTGATGTTAAATATAAAAATAAAATTTGGTCTTTCATTTGCGCCATTACGTTTTAATTTTGTGCTCTGTGTTCAAAAGTTTGACAAATTTATTTAAATTTGTTTTAGATTTTTTAAAATTAATGAACCAGTTAAGAGGTTAAGGGTCGTGGAAACTTTCCCAGACCTGGTCCATATATATTAAGAACATTTGTGGATACTCCGAAGAAAGGACACTATTGTCCGTTTTATAGAATAGAATATTTTTCGAAAGAATACCAATTATCCTGCTCCCCACATTGGATAGGGATGTCATTATCACGGACGTATGTGGAAGCTAGGAGTAATACAAAATTTTGTCAATGTTGCTATCTTGAAGGCAATTTTGCTATCTTGAAGAATGTCCTCATAAAATTTAAAAGTGAAAAATTTTAAAAACAAATTTTGGATCGGGAGATAAAAATTTTGTTTACAGGTTCCAAATTTCGTGCTTTTGTGTTCATTTGTTTAAAAGAGTAAATAATTTTGACCGCAGTTGAAACCTACAAGTTTTAAGTGAATATGTAAATTTCTTTAAGAGTCGTTAAGAGAAACATGAAAAGAGAACCATTCCAAAAAGTGAATTACCTAAAGGGTTTTGGTGAATTACCTAAAGGGTTTTGGACATAAGTAGACTTTTTTTCGTTAAAATTTACAAAAATCCCATCTTAGTGGATGTTTATGCGATTTCAAGTTCCTAGCTTCAACGGTTTGGGCTGGGTGATTAAGGGGACACTTTTCTTTGTACCGCATTTTTATTAAGTTTCTGATTAATATTCCAAAAAGCATATTTTCAGTTCATTCGCATATAGAGTAGAGTCTACACCCAGAAAAATACTTGGATTTTTATCACAATCGAAAGATTCGGTTTCCACAACTGAATCATTCGATGGTGATGAAAATTTTTCGGTTTAAAGCAGTTGTTCTGACACAACAATAAAATTTCGGTTGCTACAACAGAAATTTGGTGATAATGGTTGGTTGACATTTAGGTTCCCTACCTTGGGGTTTCTTTGCCAGCGTTTTAAACGCAATAACTTTTATATTTGCCGGCACTAAAGAGCGCCAAGGCTAAGCACTTTTAAAGCGCTGTTGGGTTTTAAAAGTATAAAAAGAACAAGCCAATTGCTCGGCTGAAATGCTGTTTCAAACTTATCCTTTATTTCAAATTTCGTCCTGCTTATAAACTAACATAACGGTACTTAAATTTAACTTATTCTATGTTCTATGTTTTTATTTTGTTTATAATTTTACTTATATCAGCTGTTATCATTCACAGTATAATTAGCTGTTACCATCACAATAAAGGTAAAAAAGTAATAAAAGTAAAAGTAATTAATTAGAGATGTGAGTGGTTATCGATCCACTACACTACCAAACAATTCGATGGCTATTACCGAAATACGGTTACTACCACCGAATCTATTTTCTGGATGTATTTTAAATTTCTAGCCGAAAAGGTTTAAGCAGAACATTAAGCGAAAGACTTTTTATCTTTTTTGTGCAACCTTTTAGTATTTCCAAAATAGTGTTTCCGAAAATCGTGTCTACGCCGGGGCGGAACCTTCATACCAAATTTGTAGTTCCAAGCTCATGATGTTTAAGCTGAGAGATTATGCGGCACTTATTACCCTTTAAATCCCATTTTTTATTCCAAATTTCAAAAGTATCTCTTTAATTAATTAGTCTATACATCAAGGAACACATATTTTATACTACCGGACAAAGTCCACAAGGTTGTTAGCGTAGATAAGACTTTTTTTTGCGTTAATGTTCAAAATGTAATTTTTATTGAATAATACAATAAAGTATTACCTATTTTATTTTACAGATTTGCAGAAATGTTTTACTAAGCGAAGCCTGCTTGGGACAGACCACAGAGTAAAAAAATCCTAAGTTCGGCCGCATGTCTATTTTTTACTATCAGTCATACTTAGTTGCCATTTAGGTTTGGGGGTTATGATAGAAACATTTTAATCATAATTCCCAAATCGGAAATTCGGATAATGTCATATCATTCCTGCCTAAATACATATGTAGAACCACACTTTACTACATTGTTTTATTTACCCCAAAAGATTAACTTCTTATAAAAATCGTCCAGTACCAAATATGTTTTTTTTACAAATTGTGTGCTTTGTGTTAAAAAAAAAAAAAAAAAAAAAGTTTACTATTTTTATTTTAATTTTATTTTTATTATTACTCGACTAGCTTCAAAGAAAGACATATTTGAAAGGTCAGATTTGTAGCTAAATGTTATTTGGCAGAATATTAAAAGGAGGAACCGTAAGAAATTTCACCATGTAAATTTCTTCTTAGATAATGTCTGCGCCGGACGAGAAACCTTCAAGCCAAATTTCAAGTTCCCTGTTTTTATTCTGAGTTCCAAAAAATTTTTCTTTAATGTATTGACCTCTCCGCACAAGTTTACAAAAATCCCGCCTTATTTAATCCCAATTTCAAGTTGAATATTTTGTTTACCGTTTTTATCAAGTTTTTATTGGAAATTTCAAAAAGTATATCTTCGATAAATTAGGAAAAAAGGAAAGTGTACTTTTTTAATTATTTGGGTTTTTTTCCGTGGCTACCTGCATGATTTTTTTACACAAACGCACACGAAACAGGTATATAGCCATCCTTTTTTATTTTTTATATGTGCATCGATGGATTTTTGTCATTCAACAAGTGTCTCCGAACGCGTAAAGTACGATTTTTTTAAAGTGACGAAAAAGTAATAAAAGTATAAATAAAGTTTCCAGTTTGAAGTGATTAATTTTTACGGTAACAAATGGATGAATGCCTGAAAAAATTCAATCATTACTGTTATATGTGCGGAAAGTGGACCATTATGTCGTCTAAGAAAAAAATTACTGATGAAATTGTAACATTGTGCGAACAGTACTTCAATATTCCAGTGATTCGTAATGTTGACTGGGTGCCTAAAATGGCTTGTTCAACGTGTGTAGCACGTTTGTATGATTGGCGAACAGGTCGACGGGAAAGCATGCCATATGGAATACCGATGATTTGGTCAGAGCCACTCGACCACAAAAAAAACATGTGCTACGTATGTAAAAATAATGTTGTGGGTATGAACAGAAGAAAGGCGATGGAATATATTTACCAAAGTGTTCAGTCAGCTCAAACCACTCTTCCCCATTCTAAGCCAGTGCCAATCCCGAGAAAACCGAGTCCAACCGAAGAATACATCCCACCATCTTGTTTTCGGAGCGAGAATCGAATTTTTCTTTGTATCAGCCATCAAATATTACGCCACCATACAAACACATTGAAGTTATACAACAGCGCTTGAACATAATGTCAAGACAACTAAAGTTGTCACAAAATAAAACCATAATTCTTGCTCAACATCTTAAAGCTGTGAACATCCTGTCACCAGAAGTTAAAGTGTTCGGTTCGCGTGGTCGACAGCATGAATTTGTACCGTTTTTTACTCGCAACGAAAACAATTTATTTACGTACTGTAATGATATCAATGGTTTGATGTCGGCCATGAATTACACGTACAATGCGGACCAATGGCGGTTGTTCATCGATGGATCGAAGAGCAGTCTCAAGGCTGTGCTGCTGTATTTCGATAATACAAAAAACTCTGTGCCAATTGCGCTTGCCGTGAAAACAAAGAAAAACGTATGATTCCATGAAACTAATCTTGGATTCTGTGAAATACCATGAACATTGTTTTAAAATATGCGCTGATTTGAAAGTGGTTGCACTTATCTGTGGCCTTCAAACTGGTTACACTAAAAATATGTGCTACTTGTGTACGTGAGATTCGCGATATACACCACAGTATCAAAAACGAGATTGGTTACCGAGAACAAATCGTCTAATCGGGCAGCAGAACGTTATCCACGAGGAGTTGGTGCCGATGGATAAGGTATTGCTGCCACCATTGCACAATACACTTGAGTTAATGAAGAATTTCATCAAAGCGTTACTGGTGCGTGGAAATAGATTGGCATTTGGACGATTGGAGTACATTTTACCACGCTTGAGTGAAGCCAAAATTAAAGAAGGTAAATAAATATTTGGAATTCTTTTTCCGCCAAACAAAGATGAAGTATTCTTGAAAGTTTTTATATAAAATCATATATTTATTTCAGGTGTGTTGAATGGCCCAAACATTCGCAAACTGATGAAGGATGAAGACTTCAACAATGTCCTTCAAGAGGCGGAACTCATCGCTTGGGATAGCCTGAAAGCAGTGATCGAAAAAGTTCTCGGCATTCATCGAGTAAACAATTGGCGTGCCATTGTTGATGATATGCTGCAATCTTTCTAAAACATCGGTGTTCGAATGTCGTTGAAAGTGCATTTCATGCATCACCACCAGGATCACTTCGAGCGTCAGTTGCCGTCTGAATCAGACGAGCATGGGGAACGTTTCCACCAGGTATCAGCACAGTTGGAACACTGGTATAGTGAAAAAAAATTAGATTCACTTTTGGCAGATCTTTGCTGGAATTTGTTAATGGAATTGGAGGATAACGAATGATATTCCATTGCTTATTTCTCTATTTCAATTACCAATTTAAAATGAATGACATTAATACGGAGAAACACGCATTTCCATTAATTTTTATACCGAAAAAATGTATTCAACCACAACAAATTTATTTAAATCAATAAAAAACGCGAAAATCATCCGAAAAAGCGTAAAAAGGATGGTTTTTGTATTAAAAAGTGTGTTGAGTTGCTTGAAATGGCAATAATATTGCATAATATATTGTAAAAAGGAAAAACGGTAAGAATTATGTCGATAAGAACTACAAAAAGCGCATAAAAACAGCAAAAAAATGAGGAAAATCGATGAAAAATTTGCAAAAATCATGAAAATAGGCTAAAAATTTTGATTTTCTCAGTTGAAATGTGCGTTCTAATGGTGGAAATAGTAATTGTGAGCCGTATAAAGATAACACAAGAAATTTTGAATACAGGAAAAGCGACTTAAATGGGCTGAAAATGGTCAAAAATTGACTAATTGACCGAAATTCAAAAAAAAAACCATAAATTTTTACCAATGAGCCAAATTGGCACTTTCATCGGTGGAGTAGTAGTCAGGGGGCTCATCCAAACACAACCATATGGTTTTCACGTTAGTACCAGAAATTTCGTGTTAAAACTTGAACAGTGTAATTAGCTAATACACTAGAAATTTCAAATGTTTAGCCGAAAGAGTTTCAGCAAACCGATAAGGGGTAGACTTTTTATCTTTTTGTACCATATACTAACAATTTCCTAAAATCGTGATGGAGAGGGAATCTCAATGACAAATTTGAAGTTCCAAGCTCCAGCGGTTTAGGCAGCGTGATTAGGCGGTACAAAATCTCTTTTGAATACCATTTTTACTATGTTTTTATTGCATATTTTAGAAATTATCTTTTCAGTAAATGAGTCCATATACCAAGAAACACACTATTTTTTGGTAACGGGCAAGATCACGAGGTTGTTATTCATAGAAAACACGTTTAAAGTTTAAAATGTAATTTTTATTAGACAACGGAATAAAGTATTAACTTTTTTATTTTACAGCCTTCTATAATTATTTTACTCAGCGAATAAAAAAACCCTAAGCCTACCACAGAATAGAAAAACTCTAAGCCTGGCCGCAGTCCGTCTACGCAGAAAACTTTAATATTCACACAATGTTCTTTTGAAAACGATCTTTATGGGAATAATTAATATAACTATGTAAGACATAGCTCCTATTTTGATTTGGGGGTTAAGACAGAAATATTTTCATTCGTAATCCCCAAATTGGAAATGGTGATAATGCCATGTCATCCCTGCCTAAATTTTAGGATACCAACTCAACTACATTGTGTTTTATTTCCCTTAAAAGATTAAATTCTTATCCAAAATCAATTACATTTTTAACTTGAAAGCAAAACAACAATGTAGCGGGCATGTCCACTATTAGTAATAAAAATACATCCTAATCCGTTCGGACCCTAGTGTGTTCGTGTCCCTACGTCATGGGGTATTTTGAAAATGGGATACTACCCCATTTTAAGAAGGCATGTCCAATGACTCAAGCCGATCTACACATCTTTATTGGGCATCGATGGAATGTAGATTTATCACAATTTCATTAATTATTAAAGGTAACTAATCATGAATATAAATGTTGTTATACAAACAAAAACTAATTCAAATTATTAATTACATATACATAGGTAAATAAAATCCAAACCCAAACTACATTGTTATGAAGCTTCAAACTCCTTCAGCGAAAGTTTACAGGCATGGATTAGGAAGACATCAATAAATATCACATGAATTCTGTATAATATTCCACATGTTGGTCATTATATTAAAAACTTCTTAAATATTCACAAAACTTACAATGAATGAAAATTTTTAGGCAGAACACTTTTTAAAATAGCAGAACACTTTTTAAAATAAACCGATAAATATTAGTGCATGTCGAATCAGTTTTCGTGAAACATTATTTAAAATGAAAATGAAGTGTTTTTGTTAGCGCATCTATTTTTTTTTTTAATAATATCAGTTTTAATTTCTGCGACTTAAAAATCAGACGTTCAATAACTTTAAAAAACAATAATTGTTTTTTCTAAGTCAAGGGTCCGCCATCTAGCGTTTTTATTCAACTAGTGCTTATTTCGTGAATGGTAACACTTAGCTCATGTCTGATTTGACAGATAATTGGTTTTATCCTTCCGCTGAACGAATATGGTTGTGTATACGCTTGAACAACGCTGGGAAATATTGCGACATAACTTTGAAAATCATGGTAATGTTGCAGAATGTGTGCCGATACACCAAAAACGAGTCACTGTTTGGTGCGGATTTTGGTTCAGAGGCATAATTGGGCCAGTTTTCTTCGAAAATGAGCAAGGAGTGGTCGTTACAGTCAACGGCGATCGTTATCGGGCCATGTTGAACGAATTTTTGTTCACAAAAATTGAAGAGGAGGAAATACAGCTGCACAAAATCGATAATGTGTTTAAAAATTGGACCCATCGTGTAGGCTACTGCATGGCCAGCTGAGGCAGCCATTTGAATGAAATTATTTTCCATTATTAACCGGAAGGATTGTACTTTCAAATAAAAAAAGAAATTTGAGAAAATATTCAGTAGTTTTTTTTATAGCATTTTCAAAAAAAAAAAGTTATTTGGCGGACCCTTTATTTACATATATGAGTTAAGATATTATCATATTCATAATATTAATCCCATTGATTATGAAAGGGGTTACGGGTTCTTAGTAGAAACGTCTCCAATTATAAAAAACAAAACTTTCAAAAAATAAATGTTTCTTGGCAAGTCTTATGCAATTTTGATGAAATTTACGTCTTACTTGACTGTTAAATATTCTAATAATAGTCTGTACAACGCACTATGCTTCGTTCCCATATAACGAAGGGACAAAAATAGAAGGAGTAGTCAGATATTTTTGAAATTTGGTACACTAGCATAAAATAGCTTAGTTAAGAAAAATAATAATTTTTGGAAAAATCGGCCCTAGGACACGCCTACCTCCCATGTGTCCTAAAATTGAAAAATATAATTTTAGCTTCAATAATGCCCACAAAATTACAAAGAGTGGTCATGCTGATACACATGCAACTAGCAACGTGTGTGTAAATTTTTATTTAAATCGGACTAAGGACTCAAGGTCCTGCTATATATCCTTTTTCTTAAAAACGCTACCACTCCTAAAAAAATTGTCTGATCGTAATAAATTTTGGTTTGTAAATTGATATTTGCAAGATGTATATTTGTGCCAAATTTGGGTAGAATCGGATTGTCAATGTGGAAAATACAAAAACATCATTTATTGAAAAATAGGATAAACCGGTTAAATGCTCTTGCAAAAATAAAACTATAAGGATATTTGAAAGATAACATAAATGAAAAAATTAAAGAGGAAAATTAGCAATGTAAACGTCATTAAAAAATTATGAAAAAATCATATCGTACTTCCATCAAAATTTTTATTTTTCCACTTTTCGAAAAAAATCGACGAGTAGTATTCATATCCGCTGTAAAAATATCGTGCTATTTTGCATACTTTTTGATAATGAAATGGTTGGTTTAAAAATTCTTTTTCATGTGCCTTTAATATTAAATTTAAAATTGTTTTGCTTCTACTGAACATTTTGAGTTAATACCCTCCTGTTGATTAAGTGCGATATATATTGATAAAAAAATTAAAATTTTGGATTTTTAAACAAAAATTATAATATTTATAACGAGCTTTCAACCTCCGTATATTTACAAAAATAAAGCAAATCAAACATATTAGCTAGGTTGATACTAGTATTTCGATCTGGCTAAAGATCTCATCAGAACCCGAAGTTTTAGAAAAGTTAGAGCATCCATAATAGGCAGAACTTTAACAAAAAACCTATTAATAATCAATTTTGCTCCATTCTTGTCTTCTTAGTAATCAAGCACGTGGTTAGGTCTTTTTCTAACAAGCATCATGACGTTACTAAACTTTGAAGACCAAAAATGTTATATTTATATAAAAAATTTTTAGTTTGTACTCTGTTTCGTTATAAATTGAAACATATAAATAATCTCGATGTATATAAAGACAAAAAACTAATATAACTGTAAAAAATATTACTTGAGCCAGAGTACAAACTAAAAATTTTTTATATAAATATAACATTTTTGGTCTTCAAAGTTTAGTAACGTCATGATGCTTGTTAGGAAAAGACCTAACCACTTTATTTTTGTAAATATACGGAGGTTGAAAGCTCGTTATAAATTGAAACATAAAAATAATCTCGATGTATATAAAGACAAAAAACTAATATAACTGTAAAAAATATTACTTGAGCCAGAGTGCAAACTAAAAATTTTTTATATAAATATAACATTTTTGGTCTTCAAAGTTTAGTAACGTCATGATGCTTGTTAGGAAAAGACCTAACCACGTGCTTGATTACTAAGAAGACAAGAATGGAGCAAAATTGATTATTAATAGGTTTTTTGTTAAAGTTCTGCCTATTATGGAGGCTCTAACTTTTCTAAAACTTCGGGTTCTGATGAGATCTTTAGCCAGATCGAAATACTAGTATCAACCTAGCTAATATGTTTGATTTGCTTTATTTTTGTAAATATACGGAGGTTGAAAGCTCGTTATAAATTGAAAAATTATAATAGTTTAACTTAATAATTATATTTTATCACTGCTAAAATAAAAAACGTTAAAAAAAAATATAAAGACAAACTTATAACAAAGCATCATCGCTACTTGATTCTTCCCAAAACCAATTTTCGCTTAACGAAGAACTCATCTCGTCTTCTGTTATCTCATCTTGGATTTCAACATTTTCTCCAAGAATATATTTCCCAATTTCAGCATCTATTATTTTATTTTTAATCTTAATGTTTCTCTTTGATGATAATACGGGATCTGAAGACAACAACAAATATGTCATTAAATCTTTATTTGTGTTTTCTCGAGACGTTTTTCTAGTGTGAGACAATCGCACTTTCCTCACATTTTTATGGTTGGCTTCCAATGCTTCTTCAGACAAACATCCTTGAATGAAAAAAAAGCTAATTAGTTTTTTATTTAATTTGTTTGGGTCTCCGAGTTTATCTTAAATGTTAAACGTGTTAGTGGTGTTCTATGAGGAGGGGCTGAAATGACCCCTAAAAATGGCAGATAGAGGGTTAATTAGTTCTATGAAAAGAACCGTCTTCAAATTTTATTAAAATCATCTATTAACCTTGTATTAGATTTAATACATTTTTTTTGACTTACTCAAAACGCCTTTAAAAAAAATTAAAAACTTCAGTGGGCCATAAAAAAAGAAGTCGAGCTAAATTTTGAAAATACTTCAGTGGTTTTGGTCTACTAATGATATAAATTTTTTTATTTTTTAACATTCAAAATATAAAATCGTGTTGAGCAATGATATTAAACACTCTTAAATGCCTGATATTTGAGTAAAAATTATAAAATTAGGCATTTAAAAAAACGCATTTTTTTTTAAGTTGTGATAAAAAATAGGCACTAATTTTTGAATACCCTGTTAGCTAAGAGTATAAACTTACAAAAACAGAAAAAAAAAAATATCTAATTTTATATAATTTTTTTTTATACTCCATCAAACTTAAGTAATTTTTGGATTTTCAACAAAAAAAATGTGTTTTTCAGAGCAATAAAAAAATTTATTTTGTAAATAAATACTAAATTATAAATTTTAATTTAACTGCAAATATATCAAAGTACTTGAAAACCAAATTTCGAGCGACTTTTTAAAAAAATGAATTTTTCAGAATTATTTTTGTGAAACAACTAAAACTCATTTTTCTGTTAAGTAATTTTTGCAAGAAATTATCTGCTTTTAACGCCCTCTCGTGGTGGCAAAAGCAATCGGAAAATTTTTTTTTGTTAAATTATGTGGGTAGATTTATTTTGGCACACTACACCACATTCATTCAAAAAGTAAATTTGGAATTTTTTGTTAGTTACGGCCGTTTGGATTTTAGGTGACGATATATAAAAATAAATATATTTGAAAATAAACTAAATTGTTTAGCGTTAATTAGTTATCAATTCAAATGAAGTGTGAAAATATGCGTCTTTCTTATGAAACAAAAATCAAATCTACGTTGAATGTAAAAATATACTAAAAATATCAATTTTCAACAAAAACAAGAAATTATCAATTCTTCTAATCGTTTCCCTACAAAATATATGTACAGTGGCAAGTAAAACTGTCCGGATGGTTTGCATTAAGGAAGTAATGTAATGAAAATAATACAAATATAGGTATATTATCAAATATATGTATTTTTATTTATTTAATTGAACATTATTCAAAATTCTTATTTTTGTTGTTTGGCCAAGTATTCAGTATTTTAAATTGATTGATTTTGTTAAGCTAATAAGGCCTAAAATGTTTTGTGTAAATAAAACCAAGTCTCTTTACATATTTTCCGACGTTTCGTCTATATTTGTAGACTTTATCAAGGAAGTCGTAATATGAAACTATTTTACTTCACATTAGAACCGCATTGTACATAAAACAAAAAACATAAAACATGAATTTAAATTAATACACAAAACTTAAACTAATATCACAGAAAATGTTTACTTTATCGCAACTCTATAACTAGCGCTTATATTGCGCACCATGTGAAGGAAACGATGAAACATGGTGGCGGCAGTATAATGGTGTGGGGATGTTTTACTTGGTGGAACATTGGACCTTTGGTGAGTGTCCAAGGTATAATGAAGAAGGAGGATTACCTGAATATTCTACACACAAATTTACCAGAGTTTGTTGACTGGAGTGCTTATCCAACCGAAGAAGTTGTTTTTCAGCAAGACGGGGATCCGAAGCACACGGCCAAAATAGTTAAAAGCTGGCCAAACTTTTGGGACAATGGAATGGCCTGCACAAAGCCCAGATCTGAATCCTATAGAAAATGTATGGGCTATTGTGAAAAGAAGGCTGGGAGCATATGAAAACCCACCAAAAAATGTTGACGAGCTTTGGGATAGAATACAACATGAATGGCGAGCTCTTGACCGTGATATTATCCAAAAGTTGGTGGAGAGTATGCCAAAACGTATTGAAAGCGTAATTAAAAATAAAGTCCTTTGGACGAAATATTAATTGGTTTCAACAAACCCCGCATACAAAATTGCAAACCGTGCAAGTGTCCGAATAGTGAATTTTTTGTTTTTTTTTTTGTTTTTGTGCTTTATAATTTAGAATAATGTTCAATATAATAATAAAAAAAAAACATATATTTGATAATATACCTATATTTGTATTATTTTCATTATCTTACTTCCTTAATGCAAAACATCCGGCAGTTTCGCTTCCCACTGTATGTATGTGCAAGTGTGTTTGTGCAAATGCACAATCTTTTGTATATACAAAAGTTGCCAGGGATGGCAAACATGGTACAATTTCACTTATTTTGGTACATTTTGAACTTCCTTGATACCGCGACGCATTTGGTGCAGGTTCATAATTTTCCGAATTAAAAGTTTTTGTGTTGATATCAGCTTGCTGATATTTGAACAAATATTCCAAAACTGAACCACAATCTTAGTACAGTGTTATATAGACAGTCGCAATTTATTCATAATTAATATGCATTTGACAAATTTAATTTAGAAAGGTTGAGGTTAAGAAGAAGAATAAACGTTTTCCTCAAAAAATTGTAAACACTATTAATTTTCAAATCAAACTAGAATAGTTTCTCCCCTTTTAATTTAAATTGTATTAATTTTTTCCATTTAAATTGTATTATTATTTGTCAGATTGTCTCTATATGATAAATTTTTCAACAACCTGTCGGCCATGAGAATCGAACCAGCGTTTCTTCTTACATTACAAACTGCTTAACTATCACACCCAAGTATGGCCTCATTCTTACAAACAATGTAAATATTTTCTTATTTGCTTTAAATAGCAACTTTTAAGTGAAATGTTGCAATAAAAGAATAAAAAAACTTTTTTCGGGAAATTTATTTAAAAAATAATCAGAGTTAAACGTTAACTGCAAATATTTTCCTGCAAATGTTATATTCATAACTATGGTAAAGCACTAACCTTTGGTTATTTTAACAATAGCAAGCAAACTTCGCTTATTAAAATTAAATTTTGAGGTTTGGAAAAAAACAATTCTTTGCAGAGTAATATTTTCTAAAAGTTGACATTAATTGCGTTTGTATACGTTATTTTATATACACTTATATGTTTTTGTATATATATTTTTTATATAATTATATAAAATTTTAATATGATGTCATATATTGTTACTTTTTATCGCATCTCGATACAATATATAATTGTATATTGCATTTAGAATTAGATAAAATTAATCTAATTATATATGATGTTATATACATATATATATATATACCTAGACATTGCAAAATACAAGAAAAAAATATATATGTATTTAGTAGGGTATTCAATCGGTTAACCGTTACTCGATTAATCGATGAAATGATGTCGAACAATTGTTCGAGTAATTCGAAGTGGCCAATTTCGAGTAAAGAATAACTCGAACAATTGTAGTCGATTAATCGAGTAACTCGAGTAATATAAAAATATGAACTATTTTATATTTTTTTAATATTTTGTATAAAATAATGTGACTGTTATAGTGAATATTTAAATGTTAAGTGTATTTTTATATTAAGTGAGCTCTGTTAAAGAAATTATATTACGAAAAACGAAGAACTTAATGCGAAAAACTCCGATATCGAAGAAACTTGGATATTTTTTAAAGAAACAAGTTCTAAGACTGGGGTGTTTAAGATTATTGGTGCGGATTTGAGGGTTAAAAGTGGGATCAAACATTATTTTTTTTTTTAATTTAGTTGCCATTTGATCTAAAGAAACTACATATAAATACTATATTTTCAAAAAGGAATTTTTAAATGTCATTTACTAAAAACTTTTTGTTGGCCCCTTTTATGTCGTTGTAACAAGTAAATTTTAGAAGCCCTATATGGAAATTCATAGCGGTCCTACGCAAAATTTCCACATATTAAAATTTACATATAGAAGTAATGAAGTTTTCATTAATATGATGAAAATCTTTTTAAATATTCATGAAAGTTGTTTCAAAACTTCTTTATAATTTTTTTTAGAAAAATTACATATCTCAAAATCCCAAAATGATAGCACAAAATGGACTATTTTTTCGTTTAGTACTAACACACTAATATAACAAAACTGTGTCAAGTCTGAGTGAAACTACAAAACGGATCACCTTACAAATATTTTTATAAAACAGTTTAATACATATTCATGAACCAGTTATATTGAAAGAAAATCAATGAAGATTTCAACATATTTATAAAGAATTTCATTGATATAATAACGCTTTTGCTTTGAGTGTACTGAGACAAAACTGTCGCAATAATAAATGATCTTAGCAAATGTTTTTCTCTTTTAGATATACTTTTTACTAAAATTTTTAATTAATTTGTTAATTTTTATATATATGTTATATTAGTACTAATAAAATATAAAAATTTACAAAAATGTGAGTTTTTGGAAAATAAAATTAAAGTATTAAAATTGTTCGTGTTACTCGAGTTATTCGAGCAATTTTAAAATCTTACTCGCCTACTCGAGTAAATTAAAAACCTCAAAATCGAGTTACTCGATTACTCGAACAAAAGCAAACCCGAGTAAATTGAATACCCTGGTATTTAGATATTATATCAAAAAAACACAATTTAATTTTGGATCAATCTTCTTTTGGATGTAATTATATAGTACATCAAAACACTTAAACAATTTACTATCTTATATTGTGTAAGTTTTTAATAAAACAACTAAGTACACCTAAGAAACATCCGCTGACTTTTGTTTTTTTAATACGCATATTAATTTATTTCTGGTTCTTAAATTTCTGCACCTTGTGTGAAATATTTAACTTGTTTTACTTGTAGCGTAAGGTGTTTTGACTTTAGTTTTAGATTTTTTTAATGTAAAGAGCTAAATTGAGCTCTAACTTCCGTGTTTCAATGTTGTAAATTACAAAATCTCAAAAAACCCTTGTTAATTGTTTTAAAATTAATTTTCTGAAACAAATTTTTTTTGAAGTAATTTCAAGAGAATTTTTGAATAAAATTTAATTTTCATACGAAAAGGAATTGTCTACAAATTCTAAAGTCGTAACGTTTTGGAAGTATCTAAGGTCTGAATGGGTTAATAACGTTGAAGCAAAATCACTATTTGTAGGTAATTATTTCTGCAAATATTTCGGATTTCAAAGAAGTTTTTAATGCTGAAACCGGATACAACTTTAACTGATTTTGTATACGTTTGTATCATTTCAGATATAATTTTATACTATTATATAAAATTTAATTAAATTGTTTCGCGCCATTATTCAGATATAATTTAATCTGATAGTATCAAATTAGAACTAAACGGATCCAAATTTATATAATTATATGGCCAGTTCTCGGATAAAACAGCATAAAGCCGCATATTAAATTAGGTGTGATAATATAAAGCACCATATAATTTTTTTTATCGAGCTTACAAATTTTATATATGTATATAAAATACAATTTTGTAGTCGGGTCGGTATAAAATCTACAAACCGATTTTCCATCCCTGATGGTTGACATTTATTTAAAATGTTTTTCCATTTAAATTCACAATATTCATGAAATAGCTTCAGCCAACCTTAAAAAATTAGGAAAAAAGATGTAGAATAGAACAAATGGATGTTTAATTTGATAGTTGGTTAGACAATTTCAGAAAAATAAACCACTAACAATCAGATTTTAACACAAAGTGACATAAAATCGCGCAAAATGATAACAAAAACAAGACGTCTTTTAAGTTAATAATGCAACACCAGGACGGCAAATGCAACACCATGAGTGAATAAACGTGATTTTTTTTTTGTTAAGCTTAACAATATCGCCAATTAATTAAAAATCGTATTGCAAAGTAGCAAAAATAAGCAATAAGCAATTATTGGATGAAGCGTTAACTATTAAAACACCGAGTTTTTGAATTTTAATATTTTTTTGTGCATAAAAATATCTTCAGTACGCATTGAAGTCTTTTGTTTGTACGTATATAAGAGCGATCAGCTGTCAACATAAAAAAAAAAAAACAAAAAACTGCAAATCATTGTCACAGCAAAAACATTGTCACATATTATTTTGAAATAAAAAAATCTTCTGGTATACTAACAAATTTTATTTCCAAAATTTGGTAAATACTGCTTTGGATTTTCCTGCTGTCAGCGGCTTGATATATATGATATACTGTTTGTTGTTGCTGTTGTTTGGTGTTTGAACTTTTTTTCTTTTTTTTATACAATGCCGTCAAAAAGAAAGCAATACACTTGTTACATCTGTAATAAAAATGTAACCAAGTCACAAAATAGTGTGGGATGTTTCCTTTGTGGGCTGTTTTTTCATATCGATTGTGTTAATGTGACCGAAGATCAACATCAGTTGTTTTGCCAGAATAAAAAAGTTTTTCATTTTATCTGTAATGGCTGCACCCTTAAACCAACTGATGTAACTACTGCAGGCTCAACGAATGTAGCAAGAGACATACAACAAAGTTTGCATGATTTGACTACTGAAATAAGTAAACAATTTGAGGAGCACAATTGTATTTTTGAGCAGCAAGTTTATGGCAGTATTGCGGCACTCAAAAAAAGATGGTTGAATTTTTTGATAAATTTCGAGCTGAACAACGTGAGATTGTGGAGGATCTTCGTAAGGATGTGGTTCATAATAGCAACATGTTGAAAAAAGTTGATTTAGCAGCCAATAAACGAATTAGTGACTTAGAAACTTACAACAACATTTTACAAAGGAGGTTGAATAGAGCGGATTAAAGGTTTACCAATGTCAAATTCTAATATACAGCATTGTACTTATATACATAATGGAAGATCTGTACTAGTTAAGCTAAACTTTGTCCAGGATCGTGATCAAATTATGATGATGTTTTCAAAAAAAAAGTTTTTTTTTTAAATAATATTATTGGTGGTAATGTTTCGTCAAAAGTTTTACTTGCTGATCATTTAACACCTGCTGCTGCAAAACTTATATCAGTCTGCAGGGACCTGCGTACAGAAAATAAAATCCTGTATTATAAATTAATTAACACCGATATACCCAAAGTAAATATTACATTGCCGAACAATGGTCATAAAGTTTTAAATACTCAAGAATGTATGGCTTTACTCGATGAAGCCTTGATGTCAAATAGAATGTACCATATAGCTCTGAAGGGTCTCCTTGTTTGCGTAATGAAAACCGCCTGGCTGCTACGCCGCTAAATGGAAGCAGATCCAGTGGCCGTGAGAGTTTTTTACCTTGTAGGCGGTCATATTCAAACGAGACTTAGGATGATGATCCGTTCTGAGTAGTATTTGCTTTATTTTGTACATAATTCTTTATTGCTCTTATTTTATATTTAATTTTTAGTTATAAACATGGTTTTATATCGGATTGTAATTTTTAGGTTCTGTATTTTGGTTGTTAAATGTTGAGGCTAGTTGTTATTCTTTCTTTACAGCTTAGCTTGGAGTGTGAAAAATGGCCTTCTACTACATTTATGCTAGAAGCAAAAACTACTAGTATTTATTTCATTCATGCAGGTGTCAAATAACCTTTTTTTCTAAGTGTTTTTTCTGTTAATTAAAGTAAATTATCACAAATAAAATTGTAATTTTTCTGTTAATATGGAAAAAAATTCATGATCTTTAACCGAACTAACCAACATCTCATTTTGTAAAATTCTATACTAATTTTTAAGCAAAACCTACAAGTTTTCCAAAACTAACAGTTTTTGCTTGTGGTACAGATGAGGTATTAGTAATAAGTTCACATGGTTTTTTCGGGGGACATATAGTAATTTGTAGAATTATAGTAATTTGTGAATTTGTGTATATTGTGTGCTTCACAGTTGTTGATGTTATAAGGCTAGGTTAGCTTTCTGTGTATTTTTTGTTAGTTTGAAATGGTTTAGTTTATAAACATTAATTTCTTTAATGCATTTCTAAGGGTTACAGTTTGATAGTTTAACCATGTCATAGCCTTTTTTAATTTTATTAATTATTAATTAATTTTATTTAAAATACTTTTTTATGATCTACTCCGTCTTTAAGTGTATTTCGAATCACTAAAGTCAAAGAACTAGAGAAAACAATTAAACAATTAAATGAAAGAATCAGAGTGTTGGAAAAATACTGCATTCAACTAAAAGAAGAAAATGATAGTCTGAGAGATTATATAGAACAAAATAATACAAAAAGTTCTGATCCAAATCAGAAGATTCAAAAAGAAAATCAATTAGAAACCGATGAAGATGAACTATGCGAAGAAACAGATTGGATAGTTCAAAAACATAAGAAGAAAGTTAATAAAAAGTCAATCAAAAAGACCAATAAAAATGTCGTTAAAAATAAAAATCCTTCAGAAATCGTTAGAAAACTGGTTGAAAAAGAACCCGTAGAGACAACCGTTGAAAACAAAGATCTTTTAAATCCATCAACACCGCCAAATACTGTGCATTTCGAAACAGACGAAGATGAGCTCTGTAAAGAAACTGAATGGATATTACAAAAAAATAGAAAAAAAGCTAATAAAAAAAGAAAAGCTAACTCTTCTCCGGAATGTTTTGAAATAAGCGATCAAAAAGAGGCTACGCTTCAAAAACCAGAGCAAAATAAAATCGATATAGACAGAAAACCTCCTCCTATAGTGGTAACAAGTATAAGAGATTATCAGAAATTTCATTTACAACTAAAGAAAATTATAGAAACCCCATTTACAATTAAAATAATACGCTTAGGAACATACAAAATAAATACTTCTGATTCCAATGATTACAGAAATGTAACTAAAGCGTTAACTGAAAGTAAAACTCCGTGGTATAGTTTTGAAGACAAAGGATCAAGGCCAATTAAAGTAATGGTTAAAAATTTACACCACACTTGTGAAGTAAATTCTATTGTAAATGATTTACAATCACAAGGTTTGCAAGCTATTGAAGCATTTAACAAATTTAAATACAAAACAAATGAACCACTTAACATGTTTATAGTATCATTTGAAGCCTCAGAAAATATCAAAAAAATATATGAAATAAAAAGTATTCTTAATACACTAGTTCAGTTGAGCCAATAAAACACCAAAAGCTAATTCCCCAATGTAAACATTGCCAGGGATTTGGCCACACTAAAAACTATTGCAATAAAACACCAAGATGTGTTAAATGTGCAGGAAAACATAAATCTATAGAATGTAATAATGAACACATGGATCATCCAAAATGCTGCAACTGTGGTAAAAATCACCCATCAACATACCGTGGTTGCGTCGTCGCTAAAGAACTCCAAAAAATTCGTAATAAAACGATGCAAAAGTATAATAATACAAGCAAATATAAACCTGAAGGTGAGATCAAAAATTTTGATAAACCAAATACATCTAAAAAAACTAATTCTTCAGTTAAAAACCCTACATTAGGTAAACCGAATTTATCAACCGATACAGAAAAAGCTTCATACGCAAATGTAAGTAAAGGGGCTAAACCCCCAACAACAAACGAAACAAATGCTCTAACATTAGTTTTAAACCAATTAATAAAAAGCGAAAATCTTTACAAATCCATCGAATTACGTTTGGAAAAGCTAGAAGAAAATTTTTTAAATATGCACTAACATGGATAATACTATAAAAATAATGTTATGGAATGCCAACGGGCTATTTAAAAATATACGTGAACTAGAATTTTTATTAACAAATGAACAGATTGATGTCTGTTTGTTATCTGAAACTCATTGTAATAAAAACTCAATATTAAAAATCCAAGACTTTGATATATACCATAGCATACACCCAAGTAACACTTCTAGAGGTGGTAGTGCTGTGATTATTAGAAAACATATAAAACACCATTTAGATAAAAGTATCGAAACTGAGGAATTCCAAGCGTCTACTATTGCTATAGAGGCTAATAAACAAACTCTATTACTAACAGCATTATACAGCCCGCCAAATATTAAAATTGCATATCAACACTACGAAAATCTCATAAAAAGTTATGGCGAAAATCGTTTTCTTATCGGAGCAGATTTTAATGCTAAACATACCAATTGGGGTTCAAGGCTTACTAATACAAAAGGCAGACGATTGCATGAAGCAATACAATTGCTTGGATGTGACTATATTTCAACTGGCAAGCCAACATATTGGCCTACTGATATAAATAAAAAACCAGATCTAATAGATTTTTTTCGTTTTTAAAAAAAATTTCCAAATCATATATGCAAATAACTGATGGATTTGACATGAATTCTGACCATTCTCCAGTTATTCTTACACTTTTTGAAAAAGTTATGGAAAAGGAATTAAGCCCATATCTTACAAACCAATTTACTGATTGGCATTACTTTAAAGCTACATTAGAACAAATGGATATATCTTTTGATGAACCAAATTCTCCTGATGAAATTGACCAACAAGTAATAAATTTAACTGAAATAATACAGCAAGCAGCATGGAGAAGTACTCCTGCTTTGTCACACACCACAAAACCTACAAAATATCCAAAGGAAATTGTGGAATTAATACGAAAAAAACGAAAACAGCGGAGTCGATGGCAAACGTCAAGGTCTCCGCTTGAAAATTGAAAACTTGATCAAATAACCCACGACATTAACCTAAGAATAAAAAGATTTAAAAATCAGCAATTCACCAAAAACATATCAAACGAAAAAAATACGGATTACTCGTTATGGAAGTGCACTAAAAATCTAAAAAACACCACAACACATGCAGCACCTATAAAGGACTGTAATAACAAACGGGCAAAAACTGACATTCAGAAAGCAAAGTTATTTGCCGATCACCTACAAAATACATTCTCAACAGATAGTTTATCTGATTATAATGAATTAAATGTAAATGATACTATTGAAATTAATGAAATAGAAATACCAAAAGTCACTCTTTCTGAAGTTGATTTTGTGTTAAAAAAAGATCTAAAAACAAAAAAGTCACCTGGCTTTGATTTAATAACCACAGAAGTATTACAGCACCTTCCTTTAAATATAACTTTTAAATTAACGCAAATAATAAATGCATCATTTCGTCTACATCATGTTCCGAGTTATTGGAAAATAGCTCAAATTATTATGATCCCTAAACCCGGTAAACCAGAAAATGAAATTACATCATACAGGCCAATATCTTTGTTACCAATGTTATCAAAAGTATACGAAAAATTAATTATTAAACGTTTAAAAACAATCATCGAAGCTAAAAACATTATTCAAAACCATCAATTTGGATTTAGAAACAATCATTCAACAATCGACCAAATGCATAGAATAACCAACGTCATTGAAAAAGCATTAGAAGAAAGGAACATCTGTTCGGCCGTTTTCCTAGCTTTCGATAAAGTCTGGCATAATGGATTACTTCAAAAACTTAAACAAATATTTCCAACAAGTTTCTATAACTTACTGCTATCATATTTACAAAACAGATATTTTAGAATCAAACATGTAAATGAATATTCTAATCTTAGAAAGATAAATGCAGGTATCCCTCAGGGCAGTATTTTAGGCCCCCTTTTGTACCTGTTTTTTACAAGTGATTTACCAACTCATCCACATTGTGTAACGGCTACCTTTGCAGACGATACAGCAATTCTATCGATTGGAAAAACAATAACAGAGTCTTCCCAAAACCTTCAATCTGGTGTAAATAAATTGATTTCATGGTCCAAAAAATGGCGAATTAAACTTAATAACACAAAGTCTATACATGTAGATTTTACAAACAAAAAAATAAATAGTATACCTATATATATTGATAACAACGAAATTCCCCGTTCTAATAAGGCCAAATACCTGGGTATGACCTTAGATTCGAAACTAAAATGGAATGAACACGTAAAAACAAAAAGAGAAGAGTTAAAAATAAGGTTTCATAAACTAAATTGGCTTATAGGGAGAAGGTCTGTTCTTACAACACATAACAAACTTCTCATATACAATCAAATTTTAAAACCCATCTGGACATATGGCATTCAACTCTGGGGTTGTGCTTCAAAAGGTGTTGTAAACATAATTCAACAGTTCCAAAATAAAATATTGAAAAATGCAGTTAACGCTCCTTGGTATGTACGCAATGCTGACCTCCATCGAGATCTCAAAATTAAAACAGTATCCGAAGTTATTTCTGATATAGCAACCACACATGCAGAGAGACTACGAACTCTTGTAAATCCAGAAGCACATAACCTGATTTACACTGCTAATTTAGAAAGAAGATTAAAACGTACAAAACCCTCTGATTTAGCAGTTTAAGAAAAACATCTCTTATTTTAGACAAACTGCTTGTTAGCTCTAAGCTAGTTGCAGCAAATGTTTGTATTTTTATGTAAATTATTTTAGTATAATTTTTTTTAAAAAATAAACATTTAATTTAAAGAAAAAAAAAAACAAATGAATTTATATTTTGTTACTTTCCTATATAATGTCAAAATTTTTGCTTCATTGATAGTAAGACTGATAGTTAAAAAAAAGCAGTTATTATTATTTTTTTAACGACATATTAATACGAATTATTACAATATATTTTGCTTAACAAATCATACACTATACAATTTTAATTGTATTAAGCTTTATTCCTTTTTTGCCATTATTTTAAGTTAATCTCTTTGTTTTTTATATAATTTTTAATGAATCTCAACAATAATTTAGGTCCAATATGTAGTGATAACAGTTATTTGCGTGAATGTCTTGGAAATTATCGTAAGGATCTTAAGGTAGGTCATTTCAATTGTCAGAGTTTTAAAGTGAATGATTCTTCTTCGAAATTGAATGAGATTAGGAATATTCTTGATGGAGAATTATTGAACGTCATAGGTATAAGTGAGACTTGGCTTAAAGAGAGGATTCTCTCAAATGCTATAAATATACCCGGTTATGTTCTGGTAAGAAATGATCGCCCTGGTAAAGAAAGTGGTGGTGGAGTTGCATTTTTGCTCTCTAAAAAAGTTAAATATAAGGAAGTTTTTCGTTCATTTGACTCTACATCGTGTGAATTTTTATTTTTGGAGGTTGAACTAGGTATTTCTAAAATTCTTTTTGGCGTGGTTTACCTTCCTAGTGGTGATATTGATGATTTTGATAGTCCTATAGGTGACGTGGTCGTCAAATATGAGAATGTTATTATAATGGGTGACTACAATCATAATTTGTTTTTGCCCGTTGAAATCTTCATCGATGTTAAGTCTATGTAGTAGACTGAATCTTGTTTATTATCATAATTCTTTGCCGACCCATTATGATGTGAAGAATAATAGAACCTCTTTAATTGATTACTTTACCCTTAGTCCATGTATTGGTGTTCGTTCTTCTGATCAAATGCAATGTCCAAGTATCTCTAGACATGCTTTTATTTTTGCCGTTTTAGAGCTGTCTCTTTTGGAAAATGTATGTTGAATTTCGTAATTACGATGCCATTGATATGGCAAGGCTGGATAAAGTTTTTTTTTTTTTTTTTTTTTTTTTTTTTTAATTTATTTATTAAAAATATAATATAAATTCACAATTGCTTAGATCTATGACCTACGAAGCTTTAGCTTGTCATAATTCATTAAATGTATTTATTCATTGCGAGGTTGTGTAATATGTTTTTAAAAGTTTTTTTCTTTTAAATTTATTGGGAATGCTCATTAGATGTACTGGAAGATTGTTCAAAATAATTGGTAAGGTGACCTGTAGCGTGTTTTTTCCATAATTGTTTTGATATCTCTCGACTTTGTATCTTCCATCAGCTCTACGTCTTGTGTTGTGTGAATGATCTATTACTTGTAGAAATCTTGAGTCATTATAAAACTCGTTTATAACTGTCATGTTGTAAATACTCTTAACGTTCAATATACCAAGCCTTTTAGTAATGGTATCCGTTGATTCATTGCTGGTGGTGATATTATTAGTGTTGCTGTGATGTATGTTGATTAATGTTGTATTGTCTTGGCCGGTATTGCTGCTATTATTGCCGATGTTGTTGTTGGCAGTATTGATAGGGTTGCTTGTTTCGGTGTTGCTGTTATTGCCGGTGTTGTTATTCGTGTTGTTGCCTATGTTTTGAAAAATAAATTGATTGTTGATTTCCGTGTTGTTGTTGCTTCTAGTGTTGTTATTCGTGTTGTTGCCGATGTTTTGGAAAATAAATTGATTGTTGATTTCCGTGTTGTTATTGCTTCTGATGCTGTAGAATGGGTTGTTTCTTCTTGTGGTGTCGTCGACTGTGTTGGTGTTACGAGCAGTGATGTTTGTTGTGTTGAAGCGTCTGTTTACAATGTTGTTATGTGAGTTGTGATAAAGAATGTTGTTGTAGCCTATGCCGTTATCATTGTTGGTGGTGTAGAAGGAGTTGAATATATTATTGTTGTTTGGTGTTATAGTAATGTTGTTGTTGTGTTGGGTCATTGAAAGACGTTTATTTTTCTCCAAAATTTTAAGAACTCTGTTTTACGTTTTCTGAAGTATCCTGCAATGTGTTGAGTTTCCCCATGCTGCTATTCCATGCCTGATATATGATTCTGCCAATGAAAAATAAGCCTGCCTAAGGACGCTATATGTGGAACAGTTACTGAGATGGTAAAGCATATATGCGGTTTTTCTTAATTTCTTTTGCACATTTTCCACTTGAATTTTCCACTTGAAGTGTTGGTCAACGTATACACCAAGATATTTATAGTTTTCTACTAGCTCTATAAAAGTGCTACATGTGTCGTGATTATTGTTAACAATGTTGATTTTGTGTAAGCAGTCTGTTTCGTGAAACCTTATTATAATGTTTGTTGTGTTTCGAAAATTGGATGGTCGAATATGCATAAGTTTAGTTTTTGTAGCATTTATAACTAACCCATTGTCATGACACCATTTACTGACAATGTTTAGCTGATCTTGCATAATTTCAGTGGCGGTTTCAATGTTTTTATGCGAGACAATGAGTTGGTTTATCATATCATTAGCATAAAGTAAATAAAGTATTGGCCCAAGTTTTGAGCCTTGAGGTACTCCATGGTGGGACACAATTTTTTGACTAAGATTGTCTTTAATTTTCACTCGATACGATCTGCATTCTAGATAACTTTTAAACCAATCAAGCCAGTTTCCTCTAATACAATTTCTTTCTAATATTTCAATTAGTTTTGAGTGAGATAACGTATCAAAAGCCTTACTAAAATCAATAAACAAGGAAAGGCAATGCTTTTTTTCACTTAGTGACTTGTTAATGAAATTAGAAAAATTTCCTAATAACTTGTTTATGTTCTGGCCTTTTTAAAAGCCGAATTGATTTTTATTTATATTAGCTGACCAGGCAAACGTTGTTTTGCCTTCAAATTTTAATTGTAATTAATTCTTTAAATCAAGAAATTTCTTTTACGCAAATAAATAATTAAAAAAAAAATTCACATTAGTAAATCATTTCATCCATTTCACTTGTTAATTCTATGATGACTTGTATATACCTGAACTAATTCACTTGTTAAATTCTGTAATGATGGAAATTAAACCGCAAGTGATTACCATAGCAATAAAATATATTTTTTATGTTAAGTGTACCTGTTAAACATGAATTGTTACTTAAAACCATATCATAAAATTTATTGTTTACTTATTTACCTTTTTTATTTATTCTAGGACTATGAGGAACGCTAAAACAATTTTTGAACAACATTATTAAATAACCTTGCAAAAAGTCTTGAATGTGATAATTTATTTTAATGCTTATTTGTTTTTTGCTTTTGGTACCACGCCCATTTATCCCATTCCGCCCATTTTCAGTTCGACTACTAATGTTTGTAATTGATGGACTCGTACAAAATTTGAACGCTATATAGCTAATATTAATATTAATTTTGTATATGAGCTAAATAATCACTTTGTATGGGAGCTGCCACGCCCACTGGTATGATCCCGCCCAATTTTCCCATGACTATTCATAATATAATCAACGTGCACAAATTTCTAAGACTCTGGCTATTATAGAACTGTAGATATATGATATTAAATATTTACTTTGTATGGGAGCTGACACGTCCACTGGCCCGATCACGCCCATTTTTCCCATGACTATTCACATTAACAAACAATCAACGTGCACAAATTTCTAAGACTATGGCTATTATAGTACTGTAGATATTATATGATATTAAATATTTACTTTGTATGGGAGTTGCCACTCCCACTGGTCCCATCCCGCCCATTTTTTTCCTGATTATTCAAATCAGTAACATATGGCATACTGCAATGTTTCAAAACTCTTGCTATCACAATAGTCAAGATATATGATGTTATTCAATTTATGTAGGAGGGGCCACACCCACTTGAAATATATATAGCCGAAAACCTAATTTGGACTATAACCTTTCAAATTAAACCGGTTTGGGCCAAATCGGTTGGATAGTTTTAGAGTCTATAGAGGACAAACATACAAACATTGTATTTTATATATATAGACAGATTTTGTATCTTTGTAAGAAATTTGTAAGTCGTCGCACTACGATTTCCTCAATAACTTTTTCAACTATAGATAAAATTGATATTGGCCTATAATTGTTGTATTCTGATTTGGCTCTAGATTTGTAAATAGGTCTTACTATTGATATTTTTAATAGTTCAGGCATACATGAGTTATTTAAAATTGAATTTATCAGGGATGTTAAAATTGGAGTTAAAAAGTTGTCTGAATGTCTTTCGGTCTCAAACCATCCATTCCCGCTCCCTTTTTGGTGTTGAGGCATTTTAAAATATTAAAAACTTCCTCCTTACATGTTGGTGTAAAGTACATTGAGTTTTGTACTGTATTTGGTATAAAGTCTGTTGTTTTGATATCACAATTATCCCAAGAAACAACTTTACGGACTGTCCGTTACAAACGGATTCATGAATCCGGCATTGACGGTACGAAAACGGACCGGAATTGACGTATCCGTCGAAGCTTGTACGAAAACGGACCATTAACGTACAGTAAAATTGGATTACTCAAATTTTCGAAAATTATCCGTTTTAACTCCGTTTTGCTGTATCCGTTTCGGTGCCGTTTAACCGGACTACACCGATTTTCATCAGTTAAAACTCCGTTACAACCGTTATCGTTTTTCTTCCGGTATTACCGGAGTGTGTTTTGGTAAAAAAAAAATAAAACAATTTTATTTATTAATAAAATTTAATATTAATAAAATCTATATATATACATATAAAAAGAAGTGTACATTTGATTGTCACTCCATAACTCGAGAACGGCTGCAGAAAATAAAAAATGGCTGAATACGTTTTGTAGAACATGCAATGAGGATGGTTTAAAAAAAAAAATTCTTTAAAAATATTTTCGTTTAGTCCAGATGTGGTGATTTTTCTGAACATTAGTCATTTTCATCTATCTATATATCTATCCATATATATAAAAAGAAGTGTACATTTTGATTGTCACTCCATAACTCGAGAATGGCTGTATAAAATAAAAAATGGCTGAAAACGTTTTGTAGAACATGCAATGAGGATGGTTTTTAAAAAAAAAAAATTTTTAAATATTTTCGTTTGGTCCAGATGTGATGATTTTTCTGAACATTAGTCATTTTCATCTATCTATATATCTATATATATAAAAATAAGGGTACATTTTGATTGTCACTCCATCACTCGAGAACGGCTGCATAAAATAAAAAATGGCTGAAAACGTTTTGTAGAACATGCAATGAGGATGGTTTTTAAAAAAAAAAAATTTTTAAATATTTTCGTTTGGTCCAGATGTGATGATTTTTCTGAACATTAGTCATTTTCATCTATCTATATATCTATATATATAAAAATAAGGGTACATTTTGATTGTCACTCCATCACTCGAGAACGGCTGCATAAAATAAAAAATGGCTGAATACGTATTTAAGATTTTTAGTGGTAATTTGTTTGGTTATTTTTAAATGAACCACTTTATTAACATATACTTGTATTTCAGAAGTTTTTGCAATTAACTATAGAGATGCAGATCTCATGAAAATTTTAATGATGAAGATGTTAAACAACACCAGAGATAAAATGAAAAAAAACAAAATTCCTTTTATTGTATTTTTATGTGGTTTCATATTGTTTTTTAATAATGTAATTGTTAATCCATTTTTGTTAATATCTTTATAAATGAAAAATTTTGAAAATAAAACCAAACTTTTGTTTAAAATTAAAAAAAGGAGAAATCATTTAGATAAAATTAATAAAAAAAAAATAAAAATGGACCATTTAAAAAAAACGGTACGAATACGGACCAAATTCGGACCGTATACGGTATATTAAAAACGGAGTCCACTCCGTTTTCAAAATAAATGACGGACAGTTTACGGTACGTTTTGAACGTACACTCAATTCGTACACTCCGTTTTATATACAGCATGACGGTACGAAAACGATCCGTTTTAGCGTGCTTTATACTGTTTCGAATCCGTATTCGATGTTCCTTTTATTCCGTTTTCCGGTCCGTATACTGATCCGGAAAACGGTACGGAAACGGACTTCGGATCCGTATATGCTGTATTATGTATTATATTTTGCACATTTTGATTAAAGTTTGTTGTAAAGTTATTAACAATATTTATATTGTTTTCATTTCTAAAGTTTTTTAATATGACTGCATCTATATTATTTGATTTTTTTCCCAATAATTTCATTTATTATTTGCCAAGTGGCTCTCATATTGTTTCTATTTTCGATAAAATTTTTCTCGGTAATAGTTATTTTTAGTTAGATTAAGTTTTTTATTTAAAGCGTTTCTAAATTGTTTATATTGATTCTCATAAGTTTTATTTGTTCGATTATTAAGCCATTTTTTATAAAGTTTATCCCTAATATCACAACACTTGATTAATTCGTCACTTATCCATGGACTAGGCGATCTTTTTTTAGTTGTTTTAACAACCTTACTTGATTTTTCGTCAATTTCACAAAAAACTGCATATATTTCATTACATAAATCATTTGTATTAAGATTTTGTTGAATTATATCATTCCAATTTGTTTGTTGGGTTTTTTTTGTTAACTTTAAAATGATTCAATTTGGCACCCTCCAAAGTAGTGTTTTCTGTACTCCGGTTTTCACTTTCAATACACCAAAAAATAGAGTAGTGATCTGCTATTGTTGTTTTAATTATAGCTGCATGCAAATGTGAGGTTTGCTTGTTATTTTTTACAAACAGATGATCAATACAGGGTCTAGTGTTTTTGTTTATGTCTTCCCTTGTAATCTCTTTTATTACGCACTGCAAACCATAGGACAACATCATGTCTATATATTTTATTGTTATGTTGTTTTGCTTTAAAATATCGATGTTCATATCTCCCACAATAATTAGGTCTTGTTTTTTTATGCTGCTTATAGTTTTATCAATTTCGGTTAAAATTCCTTTATTTTTGAGGATGGTGGTCGATAAATTGAAAGTAGTGATATATTTTGATTGTTATAATTTAAATGAATTTGAATTACTTCAAATGATTTGACATTTAACGAAACTGCTGTGAATGCAATGTTCTCTTTAATATAGACTGCTATTCCTCCTCCCTTACCACCCCTGTTTAAAAAGATTGAATTAAATCCGTTTATATCAGGAGTGCCCAAAAGTTCCTTATGGAAGAGCAAACACCAATACATTTAAAGAAAAACTAATTTGTATTCAATATTTTTTGTTGTAAAAACCAATACATACAAAGAAAAAAATATTTCAATGTTTACCAGCAAAGCATACGAAAGTGTTGTTGCTTTGCACTTGCGTGTATACAGTGAAGAACGACAAAAAACTAATAAGACAAAGTTGTTTGTGTATTTCGTATTGCTAGTGCTGAGTTCTCTATGTGTGTATTAAAACACACAGCCTATAGCTAAGTGTTTTTACAAAAACAAATGAGCACGAAGCGCATAGGGCTTGGGCACCCTTGGTTTATATTATAAGGATAATTTACATTGTTTGTGATGTTTGTTTCAACAAGAACTATGATGGTAATTTTGTTGTTTATTGTTGTTAAAAGTGATGTAAAACCTTTACGTAGTGACCGAATGTTCATGTATAGTGCAGTTACGGCATAACTTGAAAGCTGTTGGTCGATTTGATTAAAATTGTCTAACGTTAAATTGTGTATTTGATTCATTTTTTATTTAAAATACAGAGAAAAAATAAATACAAAATATAGATTTTTATATGTTTATTTATATAAAGAAAAAAAAGATTATAATATTTAAAAGATTTCGGAGATAATTTCAATATCGGCAGTAGAATTTTCATTTCTACGAGCAAACATGTTTCCATTGCGACACCATACAAAATTCCATTTAGCCTCTTTGGCTTTTGTTTTTACTAACCAAAGTAGTTTCCTATTGTAGGGTGTTAGTTCGTCGTTTACATAAATAACACCATCATCATCTTCCTTTATAATTTTAGCATCTAATCGGTGTCTATGAATTTTGCCCGTTAGCTCTCTTTTCTTGCTCAGTGAGTTAAACTCAATAATTATTTTTATTTTCCCTTCTTGTTGTTGTTTTAGATGATATGCATTGCAAATGTCAACATCATTTAACTCTACATTTAGTGAGGCTGCAATTGTATATATAACATCATAATTGCTCTTATTATTTGTTGGTACGTTTCTAATTTCGATGTTTTTGTTTATTATTTGTTGTTCTTATTTATTTATGCGAGTGTCCATTGTACTTATTTGCTTTTCACGTTGTTTATCTTTATCATTCAGTTCGTTGACTTGAGTTGCTAATGTTGTTAGAGATGTTGTTATTGTTGTAAGAGCACTTTCTATTTCCTCCTTTATATTTAAATTCATAGAGATCATATTGGCTGATAGTTGCTCCATATGTTTCTGTATACCCTTTATGTCTGACTTGAGTTCTGTGACGTCAGATTGTACAGAAAATAAATTCGCGTTTACTGAAGAGATGTTTAAAGAGTCTTTAAAACGTTTAGTTTGTTCATTTTCTTCATTATCATCACCATCATCATCATTATCTCTTGGTTTTTTTTGTTGGTTTTTATTTTTATAAATTACTGTTTGATATAGTGTGTTGGGGGATTTAGAGCGTTGGTTGCACTTATCGCATCTCCAATTATTTTTGCTATCCTTATCCATTTTGGCAAATGCATTTTGGTAGCTTGAGTAACAATTATTACACTTTATAGACTCATTTGTTTTTACAGAGAATAGACATTGACCACAGAGATTGTCTTTTTGAGGAGCCATATTGGAGTTTTTGTGTTTTATTATTCTTTCTGACAGGTCCTTACATGTTTCATTTCGCGTCACCGAAAATCATCAGAGAACCAATGTAGAAGGGCTAGAATATTCTACCCAAATTTTGAAGGAAACAGATCCACGCTTTACCCGTATTGTTATATTTACTCGATGAGAAGTAAAAAACAAAATTGGAAGAATTGAACTAATTCAAATCAAAAATAAAACATTTTTAGCTAATAAACATTGTTCGTGTATAGACTAGAATATTCAGTAGATGAAGCCTGCTATAAGTTAGCGGGCAAAAACTTTTTTGAGTAATAAATAAATATTGCACGGTTTTTTGTTTAACAAAAAACAAATGATCTTGAACTCGAATAATCTTGCTCACATCGTAATATTTGTTTTATTTTTTATAGTTTTTTGGATTTTTTATGCTGTTTTAAAACACATATATTACCTTAGCCAAGAGTACTTGAGAAACACGTCCGTTCGCAATAAATGTTTGCTCTTGGATGTAGCAGCTGCATGTGACTTTAATACGATATTTTGTACTAGTGATGTTAATGATCAGCTCGCTAATTTTATGTATAATGTTCATACATTGCATGAATTGGTGCCGATTACTAGACGCAAGGTAAGGGATTTCAATAATAACTCGTGGTTCAATTCAAGGGAGATTACTTACAGTATACCTCTTAGGGATTTGGCGTATAGGGCGTATATTCAGGAGAGTACGTCGGCGAATTGGAGGGTATATTGCCGAGTTAGAAATAGAACTAAAACAATAATTAGAAATGCGAAAAGATAGGCTCATGAACGCCTTTTATTTAGTATTGATTCGAGTGATAAGGTTGTAGATGTGGACCCAAATATTATTAATGAATTTTTTATTTCCAGTCAGTCGTGTGAATCACCAACGTTTTTGTAATGTGAATATCCATATTGTTTATGGTTTTATTATTTGAACCACCTTGTAATGTTATATTACATTATAAGTATTATAATGTAACTATTTTATTATTACTTCTGTACATAGATTATAAAAACCTGTATTGAATTCTAACGGTATAATATAAATTCTTGTATATAAGTATTTAGCTGGTTCTACTTAACATTATTTAGTTTAAGATGATGATTAATAAATGACTGCTGAAGAATACACAACAGTTTTCATTTTTGATGAACTTAATTTTATAGAGGAAAATTCGTTTTGTTTTCAACCTGTAGTGGAGGATGATGTGTTTTATGCTCTTTGTAGAATAAGTTCAAATGCAGCGGGTTATGATTGTATACCCCCAAAATTTATTAAGACTATATATCCTTATATATGTGGTCCTTTTACTCATATTGTGAACACAATTTTTATGACATCCAAGTTTCCTAATGAGTGGAAGATATCACGTGTTGTAGCGATTATTCCCATCCTTTCAAAGATTGTTGAACACATTATTAAGAGTCAAATGATGTATTATATTGATGGCAATAAACTGCTTCATCCAAGCCAATCTGGTTTTAGGCGGAATTATAGTACAACAACTCTTCTTGTTGGGCTGACTGATTCCATAAGACGTAAGCTCAATGAGAAAAAGTGTGGTGTGTTGTTGTTCTTGGATTTATCTAAGGCTTTTGATAGTGTTGTGTATTCTAGATTGATAACTAACCAGCAAATGCAATGCGCTGCTTAGTTAGCTCCAGACGACATCTCACAGAGCTCAAGTTTAAAGCTTGTCCGGTATTTCTTTGTGTACGTACCGCATTTTGGGTAAACTGTATGGGATGAGGAACATTTCCTCTAATGGTTTTAAAAATATACATTACAATTTTATGTTTATAAAGACCGCGAACTGGTAACACATTTTTAGCATGAAATTTGAAAAGATCCATTGTAGAGTATCGTATTGGTAGGTTAAACACTAGGTTTAGAGCTTTATTTTGAGCAGATTGGAGAGATTTTAGCGAAGAATTTTCTCCACAACCGCAAATAATTGGTAGATAAGTCAAATGGGAGTGTATGAGTGATTTTTAGATAAGCATTTTCACCTCACAGCTAAGTTTATTTTTAAACTTATAAAGAACACCGATTGCAGACGAAATTTTCGATTTCAATAAATTTATATGCGTATCCCAAAGTAGGTTGTGGCTCAAATGTATACCTAAATATTTCACCATATCCGATTCAGCTATCGGATTTATTTGAATGATTTTATTGATGTAATAGATAATAACTGTTTTGAAACTTTTGTATATGCAGATCATGTACAGATTTTATTTTCTGGAGAAAGACAATTCTTTGATGTTTTGGATGCAAACATAGAATTTTACCTTGTTCAGATTGCACGGTGAATGGAACGAAGGCTATGTGCTTCGGTTTTGATCCCCGTGATTTAAGTGTATCATAACTTTGTTTCGGAAATGAAGTGTTTGGGTGTTCTTGTAGATAATAAGTTACGTTTTTCGAAACACATTGATTACGTGTGTGCTCGAGTGAATGCTACGTTGAGACGATTATGGTCTATTGATCTTTGTTTGCCTCTACATGTAAGAAAACGTGTAGCTAGTGCTCTTCTTATGCCCCAGTTAATTTATGCTTTGGAGGTATTTACGGGTACTAGCAGTAATATTCTTAGACGTCTTCACGTGTAGCTAGTGCTATTCTTGTGCCCCAGTTAATTTATGCTTTGGAGGTATTTACGGGTACTAGCAGTAATATTCTTAGACGTCTTCATCTTACATATAACCGTATAGTGAGATATGTGTACAGATTGAGGATAAGAGAACATGTCTCTCCGTTTGTGTTGGATTTTCTTGGTTTTTCTTTTGAGAATTTTATAAAACTGAGAATCTTGTTATTGTTATTGTTTTTTTTTTTTTTTTTTTTTTTTTAAAGAGAGGCAACACTCAGGAAATACTTCCTATATTTAGTGTGTTGCTTTCTTTGGAAAGGGATAGTATAGAGATGAAAGGTGGGGAAAGATGAAGGGCTTCAGACATGGCAACACTGTAATTTTTCATATTTTTCATATTTTTTTTATGTATTTTGTTTTATTTTTTTAATCGTCTACTTATTCTGATAATCGTATTGCTACATTTTGGACCGTTAAACTTTAGTTATAATTTTATTTATTTTAGGCATTGCTTTAAATTATAAATTTATTTTTTTATTTTTTGTAAAAATTTGTTGTAGAATACGAACCATATTTGGCCCTATGGGCTTGGTTTTTGAATTAATAAAAAAATGAAAAATTAAATAATTGGCAGCTTTAAATACATGGTACACAGAATCAACTAGGTAAAGACTAAAAAAGATTCCTAAGTTAAATTTCTGCAAAATTTACACTGTTAAAATTTGTATACAGAATCGGTCCCTAGAATTTCCTTCACAAAAGAGAAGGTGATGGAAAATGAAAAAACATAAAAACAGTGTTTTCTTTAGTAATTAAGTTATTGATAAATAATTAATTTTTTTTTTTGTTTAAGCTTTAGTTTTTTTGTTTAGAAATATTGAGGTTAAGAAGAAGAATAAACGTTTTTGTCTAAAAATTATAAACACTATTAATTTTTAAATCAGACTAGACTAGTTTCAGTCTTTTTTATGGACAGGCTCATCAGTGAGTTCCCATTTAAATTGTATTATTATTTGTGTCTTAAAATTGTCAGGCTGTCTCTATATGATAAATTGTTCAACAAGCTGAGGCTGTAAGGATCAAACCTGCGCTCTTCTTACATTACAAAAGTAACAATGCCAAGTCATGACCGTTTATCGGTCACACCCAAGTATGGCCTCGAATGTAATGCAGCTAAATTGCAGTTTTCTTTCCTATTAGCTTTTCTGTTATTGTATATTATACTCAGAAGTGACAACACTAACAAACACAAATATTCTATTTTTAGAAATTTTGTTTATTTTTGTAATTTTCTTCGTCTCTACTTCAAAACGTTACCAGATTGAAGTATGGTTTTTACGTTCAGTGTCGACAATTTTGCGTTTTAAGTTGAGACATCGCCACAGGGCAAATTTTATAATGTATTTTAGTATAGTGTTATTTTAACGTCATATAGACATTCGCAATGAATTTTTAATTAATATGCATTTCACAAATTTAATTTAATTTAATTTTTTTGTTTGTAAACACGATTTTAGTAACATTTTATTTTTTTAATTTTCTTTATCGAATCTTATTTATCGTTGAATTATCTGCAAAAAGGACCAATGAAAGCCACGTAATAGAATGATAGTGAAGTTTTATGCAACGATTCCATTTACGTGCTTGGGTAAATGTGTTTTGGTCAGGGACGTAACAGTAATAACAGGAGATGTCACGAATATTCGGTTATTATTCGGCATGAATAGTAGCACTATTCGGCAAAATATTATAGCTTCACCCGAGTAAAAAAGTATTTATATATATATTTACAGCTTTATTCAATTAAATATTTTTTTTATTTATATATATTTATTTTCCAAAAAAATACAATTTATAAAATTTTAGTTAACGCCTCAGCACCAATAATGGCATTTGAGAGTCATATAGGCAACTAGTGTAAATTAAATATATATATATATATATATACATATATATATGTACATGAAATTATTTAATATTTACAAGAATTTATAATTATTTACATGATTTTAAATTTAAATATTTAATTTTTTTAGAGTTCTTATTGAAATTTTATGTAAGAAGTGTTTCAAGGTGGTCTAATAAAAAACTTTTAGTTCTCCTTTAAAAGTGGAAAGGATCAAAATGTTCTTCACTGAAAGTGGTAGATTATTAAATTCTCTTGATCCAGCAAAACCAATACGTTGTTTTTATTATTCAAGACGGAGTCTCCTGACTCTGCCTAGTTTGACGATTCGTAACTTGCACATTCCGTTGAAACAGTATTGAGGAATTTCCTAATCCTCGGATTGCCTTAAAAAAAAATTTTAATATTTGCATCTTGTATAATTCTCTAATGGGTAGAACAGTAGTAGCAAAATTTCTAAATAGATCTTAGGTATGATAAGTAAGTGATAAGTTAAATACCATCTTCAGCGCTTATTCTCAGCCGATTGAAGACTTTTCAACGAAGCATTATTGTCAAATGACTGTTAACCAAACTTTTTTACATCAGCATCTTCGTATGACAATCAAAGTTGTTCTTGAATTTATATAATACACCGACGGCTGAGGATATTTTGGATTTTATTGCATAACTAAGTCGTTACCTAATAAATACAGTCTGAATCTAATAAAATTAGTTTTATTAGCATTTAACCTGAGTTTATTGATTCTTACATATGCGGCCAATATTAATGCGTCATACTCAGCTTGTGTTTGCAATACTTGTGTATACTTATATCTATACAGAAGACAGATATCATCTGAAAACATAAACAGCTTCCCATTAAAAGTTATATATTTTTCACGTCATTTATGTATATTTTAAATAAAAGTGGACCAAGCACACACTCCACATTTCACTGGTGACATTTGGTAGCAACGAACTCTTAGCCTCTCAAATTTGAACGAATTGTTTTCTATCCTTCAAGAAGTCGTTAATTAATACAACTGAGTTATTCGACACTCCAATTGTTTTCAGCTTTCTATTTAAAATATTATGATCAACTAAGTCAAAATCTTTTGATAAATCGAAAAAAACCCGCAGCAACATCACTAAAACCCTCGTCGAATCCACCACAAATGTAGTCCACAACGTTTACAATTACATCTTCAGTTCCGGAACCCTTGCAAAATCCGAATTGCTGTTCAAACAAAATTTTGTTACCATATAAGTATTCCGATAACTGATTAAAAACGATTTTTTCTAGGACTTTATCAATTACCGACAGAATAGAAACTGGTCGAAACATGTCAATTTTATTAGAACTAACACAATCTAAACTAAACACTAACACAAGGAACAATCCTATGGATTTTGAAGTCGTTAGGATATTTACCGCTATCCATCATATCACAGAATAATTTTTGGAGAAATATTATCACTCCCTGAGCTTTTGTTGGTTGACAATGTGTTTAAAATGTTCTCAACATATTCACTGGTAATTTTCTGTAGATTAAATCTGGTTCTAAGTGGCCTCAACGTTCTTAGATTATTTATATCATCTTCTGATAAAATGGAATATTACTACGTATATTTTCAATAGCATCAAAAAAATACTTATTAAATTCCATTGCCTTATCAATATCGGTTGATAAAAGGGTAAAAAAATTTTCTTCGGGCCTTGTTGATTCCTTCCAAGTTCATTATTTAAAAACCTCCATGTTTTTTTAATATCTCCATTAGTTCTAGACAAATTCTGCGTGTAATATTCATTCATTAAGTTTCTATTACTTGTTTCAATGATTTTACTAGTTGTTTTTAGATTTTCAAATATAAATTTATCATTTTTGTTTTTCCTTCTTGCCTTTAACAATTTTTCTTTCATTTCTAATAACGAATACAGGTTTTTTGTTATCCATGGCGTTAATTTTTTACGAATATTAGTTGTAACGTTTACCATTGATGTACATTGGGAAACAGCTAAATTAAATACTTTAATAATTTCTTCACATCTTTGAGAAGGATTATTACAACTAGCATTTTGGTCTAAGTTTCTCTCAAGTAAATCACCAAACTTAGCGTAATCAAATTTGTACCAAGATTTTGTGATAATTTTACTACGATTAGTGCCAATTTTCAATTCACAGCTTAAAATATTGTGATCGGTAAGTTTATTTTCAGTTGCATATACGGAAACACTTGGAATCAAATTACCAAAAATACAATCGATTGAAGTATTACTTTGTGGCCTTGCACATTAGGTCAAATGACAGCTTTTTCTGTGCTAAATTGATAAAAATCAAAGTTCCGTTTTACTATTGTTGTTGTTGTTTTTTAATTGGAAACGCTTCAAAACAAAGACGTGTGATGATTTTTTTGCGTTAAAAAAAAGCACCGTTACATATTTGTACGTCAAAGTCAATCAGTGCAATTGTTTCTACAAACGTGTTAGAGTGTTTAATAGTGCAAGGTCAACTTTAAGTTTGTATTTCTCGATTTGTGTTTATTATAATTTATTAATTTAAATGGAAAATAAAGAGAAAGATATATACTACTGTTTTTAATTACAACTGCTTTATATTTATGTCGATATACTTGAAAAGAACTCATCAGACAACATTACCTTAAAAAGGTTCAGTTGTTTTTTAAACTTTTACATTCCGTAAGCGTTTAAAAATTTTGACCCCATCTGACCTCTACCAAATTTAAAAACTGGATTAAATATAATGTATTTGCGCTTTATGACACTTGACACTAAAATGGATAAAATGGATATAAATATAAAGCAAACAATACATTTTTTTGCGTAAAATTGGCTCAAAAGTGGGAAAAATGTCACAGAAAGATTAATGTATTTAAGGATCAAAATCATATGTGGCTAAATTCTGAATTACATTTTGTGGTAAGTGATATTTCAAAAAAACCTACTTCTACCGGTGTTGGACATCCAGCTATCCCATTCAGCGCAAAATCAGAATTTGGAAAAAGAAGAGAAGCCGCAAATCTTTCAACTGAGGAAGCTGATACTAACCTTCTAGTTCTTGCAGCAGAAACATCGGCTCGTAAACTAGGTGATTCCGATTTGGCTGCAGTCCTGAAAGAAAGTATGAAAAGCCCGACAAGAAAATCAAAAATGAGGACAAAATGTAATCACGATACTAAAATACCAATTCCACTTTCTGCGGATGAGGCTTTAGCTTTCCTTCTTGAGTATAATTTTTCAAAAGAGCAATACAATGCAATACACCATGAAAGCAAATCAAGAAACTGCGATATTTATATACACTATAATAAAATTGCAGCCGCAATTGAGAAGTAAAAATTTTATCCGAAGTTGAATTTTTATTGGCTGCTGTAATTTAATTTATTTTTTATTGTTTGTTTTAGCACGCGGAAAAAAACAAACTGTCAAAATCATATGTTATATTTGTACAATTTAAATAGACTTTAAATGTCCAAGATTGGTCACTTAAATGTGATTTAAATTTTAAGTTAAAAACTGACATTTGTATTTAAATAGAACTTAAAGTCCAAATGGCATTTAAATACGAAGTGAAAAACTGGGCATTAGACTCAATTAAGAACTCATAATGTTACACATGAAACAACATTTTTTTTAAGTTAAGAACCAGAAAGAAATCAATTCAAAAGACAAAAATTGCGGTAAAATTTGTGAATAAAATTATACACAAAATGATACAATTAATTGTACAAGGTGGAGCAAAAGTAATCCTCCTATCAGAAAATGCTATAAATTTTGCGATTGGCCCCTAATGTCAGTTCTGTTTTGACATTTGTGTAGTAAACACATGCGAAATACACGTTAATAAACAATGTTACGCTACACTGCTCCAGAACGCGGAATATTGGTGACTATTTATTTGACCAATAATCGGTCGGTGGCTTTGGCACAACGTGAATTTCGTCGCAGATTTCCTGGCCGTCCAACGCCTACTGGTGAAACACTGCGACGTTTAGCCGCTCGCCTCGAAGAGACTGGAACAACACGAGATGCTGCCAGGCGTGACAGACCCCGGAGTAGCCGTTCTGCAGAGAATATTGCTGCTGTAGCCGACGATGTCATGGAAGCGCCATCGACATCGACCAGACGACGTGCCACGCAAATGGGTATCAGTCGACGGTCTTCACAGCGAATTTTGGTACAAGATTTGAAGATGTTTCCGTACAAAGTCCAGACGGTGCATCAGCTGTTAGCTGCTGACCGCCAATCGCGTGTAATGAGTGATGAGGCCCATTTCCATCTTAGCGGGTACGTAAATAAGCAAAATTTACGCTTCTGGGGCACTGAAAATCCGCGTGTAATCCACGAAGAGCCATTACACCCGCTCAAAGTCACTGTATGGTGTGCTGTTTTCGCTGGAGGAGTCATCGGACCTTTTTTCTTCGAAGACGTCGCGGGTCAAACGGTTACTGTGAATGGTGAGCGCTACAGAGCAATGATCAACGAGTTCTTTTTGCCGCAACATGTGGTTCCAACAGGACGGTGCAACGGCACACACTGCACGTGCCACAACCGATATGCTGAAGGATGCATTTCCCGGGCGCCTAATCTCCCGTTTTGGCGATTTGCACTGGCCAGCAAGATCGCCTGATTTGACCGCTCCAGACTTCTTTTTGTGGGGCTTTTTGAAGTCGCGGGTTTATGTCAACAAGCCTCAGACTCTTGCAGCTCTTAAAGACAATATCCGTCAAGAATGTGAGGACCTATCGCCGGAAGTTTTGGCCAAAGTGATGGAAAATGACATAAAAAGGGCTCAAATGACAATCAACTGTGGCGGCGGCCATTTACATGACATCATATTCTCGACTTGATGTAAAAAAAATTAAAATACCAAATAAAAATAATCCACAAGAAGAATCAAAGTTTTTCATTTTTTTTTTAAATTACAGCCAAAAAACATCGGAAGGCTATTTTTGCGCCACCTTGTACTATTGTATTTACATCCAAAATATGATTGACAAATTTTCTAATGTGACTCTGCATGGGGTAATATACAATTTTATCTTAAATAAAATTGTGTTTTTTAAAATATGATATAATATCAAAATATATATTATTTTGCAATGTCTAGGTATATAAATATAACGTAATTATTAATTGGATTAGTTTTAGCGTATTCTAAATGCAATACACAATTATACGCAACTATATATGACATCATATTAAATTGTTTCTACGAAATTAATTTTATATATGAATTTATATAATTATGTCCGGTTAAATGCACTGGAAGACAAAACCTTATATATAAAATAATGTATTATTTTATGCAAACGTTTTAACTCGGGAAATTAAAGATTTATAACCGTCCAAAAAAACAAATTAAAAGCAAATATCCTCTATAATTTGCCTGACCCTTATAAGGAAGCTTTTCCGATGGGTTCAGTTTGAAATTAATGAAATTCGAATAGGTGATAAAGTAGCAAAAATAGGTGATAAAGTAGAAAAAAAAAATTGGTGGTGAAATTTAACACATCTTTGTATGAAAAAAGTTTAGGAAATTTACACTTATTTAAAAACAGCGTTAAAATGCTCGAGAAAACACACATTTTGAAAACCATTTTGACACTATGTCGTGGACCTCGGCTGCCACTTATTTGAATTATTTTAACAAATTATTTTTTTCCGCTTTTTCATATATCCGACTCATGTCTTGTATTAAAAAAATCGTAAATTTTACAAGCAATAGGTAGTCTGAAAGAAATAATAATAAAGAAAAAATATAAAATTGGAAAATTTAAAAATATACCTGACATCGCCTAGGTCTTATTTAAACTAAATTATGTATTTCCAATTCACTTTGATTTATATTTTGGACAATTTCAGACGCTTTTCAAATTGTCTTTAATCAATTTTTTAAATAAAACCCTTTAAAATGTCTAAAAAAAAAAACTACATCGTTATAACACAAAGACTGGTTTAGCTGCTTGATTTTAAAATGTCGCATTTCAAGGAGCGCCGATAGAAATTTGTTTACATTTAGTCTAAAAAAAAATTGAGAAAATTTGAGTCACATCGGACCACGTTAACACATTATGCATATCGATCAGTGTTGCCATGTATTTTTTTAAATAAAAAACAGTTAATATGTGCATTTTGAATTCAATTGCATTTTATTTAAACATAAAACAACATAAAAAACATTAAACACATAACATATTTATATACACAGAAAAAAATATTTTTTGTTGTAGACTAACTTTTAATTATACTAACAAAAAAAAATATTTTCAAATTTATGTTATTACAGATCACAAGTTGTGCTCTGTTATAAAACTACATTTTAATTAACAATAGGAATAATATGTTTTTTTTTTTCTGTGTACTTGTTTAAAGTAAAAAAAAAATATAATATAAAAAAACATATTTATGTTAATTATTTAACATATAGCAAAAAATAGCTACAAAACCATAAAAAAAAACAAAATAATTCATCACATTTTGAGATCTTACTTAATTACATAAAAATATCAGTTATACATTTTTTGATTAAATTTGATTTTCATTTCGTTTGATTCCACAAAATTTTAACACAAACAAATGCTAAAAAGGAAATTAAAACTTACTACACAGTTGCATTTAATGCGTAGTATTATTTTTTATTGAAACATTTTGTGCAACTTTTGTATTAAATTTATAAATTCAAGTAAAATAAAGTAAATCGAGCAGGTAAACTGTTAAAAACTGGAAAAACTGGAAAAAAAGGCTGAAATTAAACAAAAACTGTTTTTTTCATGAAAAACTGTTACGCATCCTAAAAAACTGGAAAAAACAAATAAAATATATGAGATATTGTAATACATATCGTAAAAAAAATACTGAAAACTGTGTTACCAGATGCGTGCGTAGCAAACCAAATTTAAATAAAAAGATTGCCCTGTAAGTAAAGTAACGACTTTTACGGCACAAGTAAGCTTAATTTTGAGTCTTAGTGGTATCTCCATTATGTCTGTTGGACCTTAATAGGTCGAAAAAATAAAATTTAAATAATTTATAAATTTCATTTTAATAAAAATTAAAAATGGTGGGTTGGATTTAAAAAGCGGCTGTTTAATAAAACTCTTGCTTGTTTGGTATATAAAATTCAAGTGTGTATATTAATTTCTTTTCTTCTTTCTTTTCTATTATGTCAGCAGGAACAGTTATATTTAACATTATAAGCAAGGATTGCCAAATAAATTCATGTTTACATTAGTTATTTACAAATACAATTTATGACATGTAATTTAAAAGAATTCATTCAATAAACTTTTAGTAAAAAAAACAATTAATAACAGAGTTATTATTTAAAAAAAATATTAAGTAAAAAAGGTATTAAAAAAAAAGGTAAAAAAAATATATGCAGGTAAAAAAAACCATAATCGTGGAGAAAACTATCTGGCCAAAAAACTCCTATTACGCTCCAACATTCCGGCCCCATTGAAGGATCGCAGATCTTCAATCAATTGGTAGTGGGGCAAGTTTTGCTATAGGCCGTTTATAAATGCCGTTTTTGGTTTTTACTTCCGCTACTCTGACCTTGCCGTCTGGACCCGCGGTTGCGGCGACGACTATCCCGGTCAACCACTCTCGGGGCGGGAGATTGCCCTCGTGGACCACCACTACTTGGCCGACTTGTATGTTGGGCTCTTCTTTGTGCCACTTGCCCTTGTCCTGCAGCCCCACGACGTACTCTTTGGACCAGGCCCGCCAGAACTTCTGCTTGAGTTCGCAGAGCATCCGCCATCGCCTCAAGAACGTCCCCTTGTTGCCGTTGACGCCTTCTGCGGATTCTGGCGGCAGCGAACGCAGACCCTCTCCTATCAGCAGGTGCGCTGGAGTTAACGCCTGCCCGTCGTTCGGGTCTGGAGACAGCGGTGCGATTGGGCGGCTGTTGAGCACCGCCTCTACTTCTGCGAGCATTGTCTCCATTTCTTCTTGCGTCAGCGACGCGTTGCCTACGGTTCGCAGAAGTAGGAACTTCGCTTGCTTCACTGCGGCTTCCCATAGACCTCCGAAGTGAGGAGCCCTGGGCGGTATAAAGATGAAGTCTACCCTGGACGATGCTCCGTACGACTCCACCTCTCCTCTGTCCTTCACTAACGCCTCGTATTGCGCCTTCAGAACCCTGTCTGCGCCGACGAAGTTGGTGGCGTTGTCGCAATAAACTTTGTTGGGCAGTCCTCTCCTGGCCGCGAACCTTTTAAAAGACAAAATAAAGGCGTCAGTGGATAAATCGGAAACTAATTCTAAGTGAACTGCCTTCGAAGTGAAACACACATAAACCGCAATATACATTTTAATTGGGGGTCTACCGCGAATTCGCAAGGAAACATTCACGGGACCACAAAAGTCTACGCCAACTATTAAAAATGGCCGTAAAGCTCTCAACCGATCGGTTGGCAAATTACCCATTATTTGAGTCATTAATTTGGGTTTATAGCGGAAACAGTGAACACAATTCCGCACTATTTTACTGCACTCTTCTCTGGCATTTATTATCCAGATATTTTCCCGTGAAAGGGAGATTAACGCTTTTGTCCCAGCATGACAATTTTTAAAATGCAAGTCACGTAAATAGCGGGTCACAAAGAGAGATTTCTTTGGCAATAAAACTGGGATTTTCGTATCGTACGGTAATGGTGCATTAAGCAACCTCCCACCTACCCTCATTAGTGAAAAATTTCGATTTTCCTCTGTAAAATTGTGGATAAATGGTGTTAGCCTTTGAATGTTTGACGGCAACACAAGAGATTTTTGCAATTTGTTAATCTCCTCAGAAAATGTTTCTCTCTGGATTATTTCCACAAGCCTATAAAAGGCCCATTTCATCTCCTTTGCAGTAGGGTGATTTGACTTGGATGTTTTACATTTTCTACCATAGTCAATGAATCTTAGTACAAAGCACATGATTCTTAAAATTTTATCATATGAAGAATGATTTTTAACCAACTTCAAAAATATATTTTCTATTGCTTCTTTCGGAGAAATCTCATTAGAAGATTCCGGAGATGTATCAAATTCCTTAGAATTCTCTACTGATAAGAGGACATTAGATTTTCGTATCTCCAACAACTTTTGGCTCTCAGATAACTCAAAATGTTTATTAACAGGCCATTTTGAAGCGTCGTGGAGTAGAAAAGAAGGACCCTCAAACCAAATTGAGTCCTTTATCTCATCTACATCGCATCCTCTCGAAACAATGTCAGCCGGATTTTGTTTTGTAGGCACATGGCGCCATAAAGCGCGGTCTGACCATTCCTGAATTTCGGCAACTCGGTTAGAAACAAAAGTTGCGAGTGTAGAAGGATGGGTTTTAATCCAATGCAAAGGATTTCTGAATCGGTCCAGAAATTTACACTCTCGATTTCAAAGCTTATCATTTTCTCAATTCGATTCCACAATTTTGTTAAAAGGTGTGCTGCACATAACTCAAGTCTCGGAAGAGATTTTGTCTTGAGGGGAGCGACTTTAGATTTGGCCGTAAGTAGCCGACAAAAGACTTCATTTGAGTCTCTACTCCTAATATATATGCAGCAACCATATGCACGAATTGAAGCATCAGCGAATCCATGAATTTGAATCTTTGCTGTTGAAGTTGTGTTCACGAATCTTGGGATTTGTATTGAATCAATTTTCGACAAATTTTCCTTAAAATTTTGCCATGCAGTATTTAGTCGCATGGGTATTGATTCATCCCAGTCGAGTTTTTGAATCCAAAGTTCTTGTAGTAACATTTTGGACTTAGTTATAATTGGGCATAATAGTCCGAGAGGATCAAACAACCGAGATGAAACAGACAGAATGTTTCGTTTTGTTGCTTTAAGATCATGAAAGTTATCTTCCAAATGAAACGTAAATGAGTCATTCTTCGGAATCCAATGTATGCCCAAAGCTTTCGCTGAATCGGAATCTTTTTGTAATAATTTTTCCGCATTGTTTGAAAAATTTAAATCGGGGTGATTTGAAAACCATTTGGTTAAATTAAACCCAGCTGAACACAAAATTTCAGTTACTTGGCCTCGAATAGTTACTAGATCCATATCTAATCTAATCTGCCTCCTTCTCGTTTTAATCTGAGTTTCTGTGCAAGATCTTCGGTAATCAAATTAGATTGTGAACCCGAATCTAACAAAGCCCTGGCATAAACATATTGCCCAGAAGAAGCTCTTACTCTAACCACAGCTGTGGCAAGTATGACATTCACATCAGCCGATGAGCAATTCACCGATGATTGAGAACCTGAGGGCCTCTCTGTGTTCAAATTCACAGAAGTATTTTCAACACTAGTTGCACTTTGAACCCCAGAACTGTAGCGATGTAAAAGCTGGTTGTGTGCCCCATTGCATATTCTGCATTTATGAGCATTACACCTTGCTACGGTATGTCCCTTTTTAAGACAATTTATACACGCAGGCACGCCCGTAATAAAATCAAAACGTTGCGACACAGGCACTGCGGCAAATGAAGGGCAATTGAAAATCTTGTGTTCTGTAGATTTACAGAAAAGACATTTTTCAGCAGATTGTTTAACTTTTGTGACTGAAAGTGATGTTTTGGAATTATTTTTAGGCGGAAAACTAGGTTTATGTTTTACGATTTTGGGTTTAGCACTAGTTGATTCATCAGCAGAAATATGCTGAAAACGTTTATTCAACATCGCCTCGCAGTCTGACCATAATGGAAGCTTGTCGTAATCAAGCTGTTCATCCCATTTGGATTTAGTGACTGGGTCAACTTTCGACATCACTAAATATATTAACATGCCATTACATATCTTCTTATCATCGCCAATAGAAAGCAAAGAATCATAAATGGCGGAAACCGTATCAATCATGCCTCGCAAAGCTGACGCTGAAGGTTTACTGATCTCAGGGAGATCAAAAAGTTTGGAAATATTCTTAGAAAAAATCAAAAAGTCATTATCATAAACCTTCTTTAAACTGGCCAAGGCTTTGGGGTAATTTTCCTCAGAAATCTGAAAAGCTCTAACCGTTCCCAGAGCTTCATCGCACAAGCATGATATCAAATGGTTGAATTTTTCAATATCTGCCAAATTCGGATCATTATGAACCAAATTTTCAAACAGGCTCATAAAATTCTTATATTCGGAATATTTTCCTCTGAATTTGGGGAGCCGCATATGTGGTAGCCGAGAATGATGCGATTGCATCATAAAAGAAGTTTCAGGTAAACTGGTTCTTCTATTTTTGGCCTGAAAACTCAGTAAAAGAGACTTCGTAGTCACACATAAATCTTCAAGCTCGGATCTATCATTATTTGAAGGATCTAAAATATCAATCTCAGACTGATATTCCATAGCTTGAGTGATATGGTCTTTTAAAATATCCAATCGACAATCGATCTCAAAAGGGTTGAACGAAATTGTTTTATCTATAATAGATTTTTTAATTCTAGCTATATTTTCAACCACTTAGGCTTTTCGCTGTATCAATTTCTCCAAATCATCTAATACAGGTGGAGTTTGGTGTTTTTTACCACCAGCCATATAGAAAAAACAACTAGTGTATATGAAGCACAAACAGAATTATTGTAAAATATGGAACAATATTCCAAATTTCTCAAAAACACAAGTTTTTTCTGAAGTTTTCAATGAATTTATTAATAAAATTCAGTGAATTGTGTATTAATTGCAATAAATTGCGAAAATAATAAACTGCGCTCAAAAACAATAATTTATTTAAGCAGATCTTAAAATGTGACAATGTAACGTGGCCACTAAAAATGAATAAACACTGTGATCTGACCGAAATTTAATAATAAATTTTTAAAAATCTGCAATATTCACAAAAATTGTTTTTGGAATTGGTTTATCACTAACGATTTCTAATGTAAAAAGAAAGAAATCACCAACACGCTAATAAAATTGAAATAAAAAAATTGAAAAAAACAGGTTTTGGCAAATAATATTCAACAAACACAGTTAAATTTTAGAAAAATTACAAAAGTTTCTAAAATATTGCGATACCAATTAGTTTCAGGCTTTAATTTATAAAAACATAAAGCACCGCGCTCGTTTTTCCAAAATGATTTATAAAAATTATCTCGCCGGTACAAAATTTTAATTTAATTTTCAAAATTGGCAATATTTTCGCACTTAATTCTTATTGATTTTTACGTTTGTTGTAAAACTTTACTAAATTATTATATAAAGTTGTCACTTTTTGTTTCAATTTTCCAACTTCCTTTTAAATGAAAAAATGTTAACTTTTTTCTTCCAGCTTTTGATATTAAAAATATAATATTTTTATCAAATAATAAAGGAAATTGTTTTCAAAACACTTTATATCATTAATATTTATAATCTTCCTTCCCAACAAAGTGATAATTCACAAAATTTCCAATGAACTATTTCGCAATGAACTGTGAACTATCCCAGTGTTGGTTTGAGCTGGCAATGCTACACAATATAATCTGGCAGCACTAATATCAATATGGCAACATTACAAATTAACAATAGGAATGAACCGGAACGAAACACAGATGTGATCGACAACAACAAAAATAAATGTGAAATTAGAGAATAATAACAAACGAAAACCAAAAGAAAATTGTAAATTAATTTTTTAATAAAAAATTAACAAAATTACCCGAAAAAAGCGCGAATATCTGAATAAAATTAATTAAATTAATTGTGTTACCGACGGTGCGGAAAATATAGTACGAGCGGATATTTCTTATTCGGTACGCGATCACGAACTGTGGTTATTTTATATGACTTGTGTGTGGGTATGCTTTTGTCTTTTCAACCCTTATTTTTTTGGGAATCAAGACAATTATTTTAATTAATTTATAAAATAAAAAACACTCGCGAAATTGTTTCACTAAGGCGTTTTGTTCACTGATTAAATAAATTTATTTTAAGTAAAAAATGAAGCGTAGATATATTTGTGTATTTACTCGCAATTGAGCGGAAAATAAATTCTAAATAAATTATAGAATTCTTTAATCTGAGTAATTTACAGATTAAGGATAAATTTACACAAATATTTTTCTACGCTTTTACTTCGGTTCTGTTACTCCCCAGGTTATGTGAACGGCAACTACAATTACGGCAGCTAGGCATGAAGCAGCAACTGATGTCTTCCAAAGGTAAGTAAAACTGGAACCACTACCGAAACTATACGAATATTTTTTTGTTGTTTTTTAAAACAAACGATTTAATCGCGCACAACTATGACTTTTACCAACAAGTCGTTTTATTAAAATTTGCACAAAATAATTTTGTAGTAATTTAACAAAATTTTATTTTATTTTGAAATAATTTATCAAAATAATAATTAAATTTTTAAATCAGTCCCTGCTCGGGCGCCAAAATGTTGGACCTTAATAGTTTTTAAGGTCGAAAAAATAAAATTTAAATAATTTATAAATTTTATTTTAATAAAAATTAAAAATGGTGGGTTGGATTTAAAAAGCGGCTGTTTAATAAAACTCTTGCTTGTTTGGTATATAAAATTCAAGTGTGTATATTAATTTCTTTTCTTCTATCTTTTCTATTATGTCAGCAGGAACAGTTATATTTAACATTATAAGCAAGGATTGCCAAATAAATTCATGTTTACATTAGTTATTTACAAATTCAATTTATGACATGTAATTTAAAAGAATTCATTCAATAAACTTTTAGTAAAAAAAACAATTAATAACAGTTATTATTTAAAAAAAATATTAAGTAAAAAAGGTATTAAAAAAAAGGTAAAAAAAAAATATATGCAGGTAAAAAAAAACCATAATCGTGGAGAAAACCATCTGGCAAAAAAACTCCACTATTACGCTCCAACAGTGTCAAAATATACAGAAAAAATCATTGTCAAAAAATTTCAATTAAACTTTTGTTCGATTTCAAACTTACTTTCAATTAACTGTTTAATTGAAAATGAATTTGGTATAAAAAAAAATTTCAGTTTTTATGACATATAATAACAACATTGAAACAAATGCAAAAATTTTAAAGTCGCGTTTCTTTAATTTTGGTGATTTTTTTAAATTTTTTCGAATTTTGGCGTTTATTTTGGGAGTTTTTTAAATTTCTGCAATTTTGAGGATTGTTTTTAAATTTTGGCAATTTTTTTTTCAAATTGTGCGATTTTTTCAAATGGTCTCGATTTTTTTAAATTTTGGCGATTTTTTTACAATTTTGGTGATTTTTTTTAAAATTTTGTAATTTTTCCCAATAGTATACAATATTCAATTAAATTTTTAATAGATGTGAATAAAACTATATGTAATTGAAAATAATATTAATTAAAAAGATACAAATTATTTTAGTTGTTACTACAATTGCATCAACACGACCGAATTCAGTTAAACTTTTGATGAATCAACAAATATTTTAATTAAAACTCAATTTTAGTTTTTTCTGTGTAGACATATTTAATTTTTAGTTTGCATTGTCTCAAACAATTTTGTGACTAAATGATTTTATTTATTGCTTTTTTGTCGAAAATCAACTCTAACAATGATAGCCGCCCATTTGCAGGCGATGTTTTCTAACGAAATTTTAAGATTCGAATCATATAAAACTATTTCCTATTTGATCCAAGTCAAAAATAAATATTTTCATATTAAATTTATCAATAACATTGTTACTTTCTAACGAATTGTATTAAGTTTTTAAATTTGTCAAATCATTTCGGGGGGCTCTAGCCCATAAGCCCCCCCTAGCTGGAACTCCGCATTCGACATCACCAAAAAAACTTCTATGATTATTTATTTGCACAAACTGCTTTCTGCTTGAGAGATAACTTCTTAAAAGAGACAGCTCATTACCACGAACACCATAGTACTCCAGTTTTGAATTAAAATATCATGATCAATAAGATCGAACGCTTTCGAAAAATCATAGAAAATTCCAGCTACGACACTGCCTCCTTCATCAAGACCTTTACAAATAAAGTTTACAACATTTACGACTGCTTCCTCATGTCCACAGCCTTCTCTAAATCCATACTGAAAATCATTTAACAAATTGTGGTTTTTCATATAAATTGAAATTTAATTATATAAAATTCGTTCAAAAATATTATCAATGATCGATAAAACAGCAATTGGTCTAAACTTATCAACGGTGCTAGCTTTCTTCTCTTTTGGTATTGGTACAACTTTGTGTATTTTTAAAACATCCGGATATATACTACTGCTTATTATGGTGTTAAAAAGGTTTGATATGTAAGGAGTTAACTCATTTGAACATTCTAATAGCAACTTCGTTGATATATTATCATGAACCGAACTCTTACACGGAGATAAATTTGAAATAATACTTTTTACTTCTTCATATGTCGTGCCTTCAAAGTAAGTCGATCATTGTGTAAAGTGTAGACTTTTTCTTTCTTCGCAGCTTTAAAAGTTTTTTCTTGTTAATAATTAATTTCTGTAGATTTACGTTTATCCACGGAGTAATTGCCTGTTTAATTAATCTCTTGGTTTGTTTCATAACAGTAGAATTATCAATTGCATTTCCAATACACGATATTAACGCGGTTTGTATCTAAAGACGGGTCACCAGTTTGAGCTAATATTGGTAATTGTGATTGAATGAGATTTTTTGCTCGATTATAATCACAAAATAATTTTATGTTATCAGCAAATTCACTGGAATGATGTTCAATTTCAGTCTTACACGAAATAATATTATGATCGGATAGCTTACATTCCACTGAATCGATACTTAATACATTATTTATGTTGCTGTAAACATGATCTATCGATGTTCTACTGTCAGGTCGAGTTATAAGGGTGTGACAATTTTCAAAATCATAATATCCGAGCAAATTCAAAAGCACACCAGAACAGATATTGCTGGAACCATCAATATTGGAGTCACCTACAAAAACACATGGATGACGACCATAGATAATAAGTAAATTTTCCAAAAAATTTAAAAAAGATTGTATATCACATTTTTGCGATCTATAGAACGACATAAACTTTATAGGCCTTCCATTAAATTTTACATTATTTAATGTTAAAACCACTGAGTCAACAAAATTTCTACTTTCACACGATTATATATCGAAATCTGAATTCTCACGAACAAACAGTGAGGTACCTCCATAACCATCAGCCCTGCAACAGTGAACAGAGCTATAGCCAGTGATATCGTAAAGTTGAATTTGCTTCTTTTCAATCCATGATTCCTGTACTGCTATAATACAAGGTAGCCGTGGTAACAATGCAATTAAGCTTTTAAATTTATTAAACTTGTTTATTGATGAAATACTTCTAATGTTTATAGAAATTATATTGAAAAAGGAACTTGTAATATTGTTAAAATAATTTGTTGAAAATTGAAAAGTATTGATTATTAAACATTATATAAAAAAAAGATTTATGAAAAAACAAATTTATAAATACTGTAACTACGATGATAAATAAACTTCATTTACATCTTCCTCTGGAATATTTTGGGATCTTCGGTTCCTTGGGCGGCTCACTGAAGCCTCTAATAAGAGATTATCAACATCTTCCTCATTTATTATCACTCTTGATTTAGACAATTCGCTTCTTTTTACAAAAACTCTACCACCAGCTGCATACACAGCTTAATAACCAACTTCCTTTAACGATTTAGCATAATTTAATAGACCAAGCGTTTCTCTACTCAAAAAGTCTCTCACAAAAACGGTTTTAGTAGCCTCGTTTTCCTTCAATATTGGTTTAACCGACATAATTTTTTCCTAGGATTTTTTAGAATTGAACTTTACGACAACCATATGCTTTTCGTTTTGCTTATCTGTTTGCTTTACATTTTTATTATTCTTCTTTTTTATGAAATAGGCATCATCAATACACTCAGGCTCTAATTCTACACCGACATCACTAGTAAGTTTTAAACAGCGTCTAAAGCTGACGTTCCGGTTGTAATAGTAACGCCACTTACTAAACAACCGTTCTTGACCCGCTGATCATTTAAGTATTTAATTGCACTTTTTAAATCTTTCACTTATTTTCTTTTTGCATCAATTCTAATTTCTTTTTATTTTCTTCATTCAAAAACTTATTTTCTGTTTGCATCAATTCTAATTTCCTTTTATTTTCAGCATCACCCTTCAATATATCGTCATATTGCTTTGACATAAAATTCATGGTATCTTGCAGCAGAGACAGCTGATCAAGTTTTTCAATTCTGTTTATATTTCATTTAATTCTGCTTTAAGAGTACCACTATTATTATCACATATGATGAATTTCATATCAAAACCTATAAAAAAAGGCACATTTTGAACCCGACCCTCGCAAATTTTGATGACATTTTGAATACAGCTACATTTTACCTATACAAATACAACCTCATTTTTATACATTGCATTTTTGAAAATATGTGGGCGTAGCAAGGTATCGAAGTTTTTGAAAAATGACTATAATATGTACTTTCAAGCTGTGATTAATACGGAATATATATGGCATACATATTCTTCGTTTTCATGTTTTAAAAAATACTCATATCTTCGCTTGTCTAAATTGGTACAAACTACATGGAATTTTTTAATGCACTTGTCGCATAATTAAAACTTGCAAATTAAACTGATTTAATAAACTTTAAATAATTGGCAGTGACTATTAAAAAAATTGACGTTTTAACAACAGGGTTACCAACTCGTTTCATCATTTACAACTTCTACTCCAATTATAACGCAATATTTTCTAACTCTTTCATCATTCAAAAATTTTAAAGAAGATTTTAACGAATTTACTTCTTTCCGTAACGAATAACTTTCTTTTTGTAAGCTATCAATACTTTTTTTTTTACTGGCAACTCCTTTCAAAATACTGTCATATTGAGATGACATAAATTGAATTGTTTTGGTTATTTCATCCAGCTGATCTAAATGTTTTAACTTTATCTCCAACAAGTCGTTTGACACTGATGTTGTTTCACCACTACCATCACAAAAATGACAAGTAAATTTGTCAAGCTTCGTACAAACAGAGTGTAGAGTTTTTTCACAAACATCGCATTGCATTGCATCCTCATCTTCTAAGACATGAAATTGACACTGATCGCAAATTAATTTCTTTTTATTTAAACTTTTACCTAATTTTGCAGGCATACTTCAATTTCCACACAAACTCGAGTTTATATTTATGTACTCTTAAAGTTTTTTTTTATTCAACAAATGCAGTTTTACGAACAAAATTTAATTTTAATGTTCAATTTAAAACACACTCTCCTTTTTGACGTCTTTATGCACCGGCGTTGCCAGACACAAATTTATTTATATACATATACAAATTTATATAGTCATATAAACGTTTATGTTATAGCATAAATATTTGCATCTGATTGTATATAGCTTTGTGTTGTTTCAAAAATTTGCATGTGTGTGTATATATAGCAATATATTATTTTATATGTACCAGTATATAATTGTACTTAATATACCTGATTATATATTTCCGATTTAAAAATAAACTGATATTGAGCTTTATGTAGTCATATCGATTTCTATATGACGCGTTTTGCAATCTTATAAAATTTCATCCAAAATATGGGCCCATATACCCCACTTGAATGGGGTATTATTTGATATAATATTATCCGAATTATAACCCGATAGAATTGTATTAGATTTTATAATTTTTTTTTATGTAATTGTATTAGTTTATATCAAATAGATGTACTTACAAATACATATACTTACATATGTCTGTATATAAATTTTTTTTATATAATTTATATATATCCTGATTTCGACCTGATATAATTGTATATGATTGTATGTAAACGGATACATCTAAATATAATTAGATCCGAGTTTTAGTCTAGTAAAATTGCAATAAATGTTTAATTTTTATATGAATGTGTGAAAATATATACAATTTTATACAGTGTGATAGTAGCTAGTGCTCGGTTAGAGTAATAGGATAAAATTTGTATGATTATTTATTAATAAAAAAAATAAATAATAAAATCAATTTCATACAAATGTGTGGAGCGTTGCAAAAGATCATATGGACAACCCAACGTAGCAGAAATTATGAGAAAACTTGATACTATCTGAAAAATTATACCGAAATTTAACTAAAACCGCTATAACTAAATGGTTTTATGGTCAATTTGATTGTGTGATGTGTAATTTAAAAGGTAATGAAAATGCCTTAAAACTGGCATATATACTCATAACATTGCTGCTCTTCATTAAAACTTTTTTTGTGATATGCTTGTTTTAGATTCAAAGGTCCTTATTGTACTTTTTATGCAAAGTATGGACATATTAGGTGCGTTTGTTTACTTTTCCAGTAAAATCCAGTAGATGAGTAAATTTGGGCAACATGAAAATTTTACTCTCAAAACTGGCTCTTGCACAAAAAAGTAAACGAACGGAATAATTGCGAAAACTTGCAGGTTAATCCAAACATATGAGCGCTAAAAAGCTTAGTGTTGTAAAATATGTGTTATTTAGACTACCCAGTATATATTTTTTCGGTACTTGATGCATTGCATTTTAATAATTATAAATTCGTAGCAATTGTATTTAATAAATGAACTTTTGCGGAAGCTTTTAGACTTGTTTAGTTTGTAGATGACTTTTAATGTTGTTTCTAGTTAAATAACATACGAAAATACATGAATACTTGATTTTTGATATTCGGTACCCTGAATAATATGCAGTAAGAAGTATTCATATATTCATTAGCTTTACATCTCTAATATATTAATGTAAATAAAAACAATTAAAACAGATATTAGAAAACTGATAAATTGTTACTATGATAAATGTAACTAACTTCTTTAGTTTGTTTCAGGTTGAAAATAATTATTTTTAGTTTTTGCCGCCCTTTTAATTCAGCTTTTGTTCTTTTAAATGTTTTTATTGCTAAATGTATGCTTTTTGTTTGCTTATTTTTGTTTGTTTACTTAATTTAATCATATGTTTTTGTTTTCTACTAGATTTTACTGGCAACAATTTGTTCAGTAAAAATTTGCAGGCTGTTTGCTGACAACTGTCAGTTTACTCTCTTAGTAGATGCTCTCTTTTGCAAATTTATGTGTACGCGAACGCATTTCAGTAAAATCCAGTACAAATTAGTACAAATTTGTGCAAATTTTGGGGGTAAACGAATGGACCTATTGACTATATGTGGAATAATGCCATTAGTTAGGCTGATATTCTATATAGTTATTATCCAGATAGTAAAATAAAAATTTTAAAGATTTGTTTGAAGATGATGATGGTTGTCAAAATTTTGCCCAGATCTCAGTCTCATAATTTCTGGTACGTTGAATATTGAATATTTTTTTTTACAATTTTGGTAATTTTTGTAATATTTTGTAATTTTGGCGATTTGTTTTTAATTTAAGCAATTTTTTCCCCAATTGTTGGCGATTTGTTTTAAATTTTAATTAATGTTCCAATATTATCTACCAAAAATTTGTTTGAAATAAAAACAATAGGCCTCTAGCCCTCTTGCCCCAACCCCCTAGCTACGTGCCTGCCGAAACAGACAAAAATACTTCTGTAACGACCCACCTTAATGTACATATACATATTTAAACAATCGTAATGTATACATATATTTACTTTTGTTTCTGTTTAATTCATTAATTTAATAGTGATAAGAAAAAAATCTGTATTTTTTTTTTATTATAATTTTATATTGGTAATGGATGTTATTTTATAAACCGAAAAACAAATGACGCCGACAATATTGTTGTATATTAATTTATTTAAATTATTCTTTTTTGTTCCAGGATATACACACTAAAATCGCTTATCTGACATTTGACGTTTCTCTTAAAGAACAAACTGCTATTTCTCTCATTTATTTTGTTTTTTATGCTGTAATTGGTGTTTTGAATTGTTTTGAATTATTTACTAATTTTATAGTACCATAATAAAAAATCACCAACATCAGAAACTCACAAATTCCGGGAATATTTGTCAATCATTAAATTCTGTTTAAAAACATTGCTGCTGGTCAGGGATGGCAAATGAAGTTTTTAAATTGTACCAACCTGCATTAAAATTTGTACTTTTTTGAACATAATTGTACCAAAACACATTTTTTTAATATTTATTTATTTACATTTATTAAAAACATAAAAATTATATACATTTCATTTGTACTATTAATATAACATAACAAAAAAAAAGTACATAAAATTTATGGAATTAATAATTTTTAAAATATGTTTTTAAAATAAAAAGGTCATTTTAAAATTGGGGTTTGAAAATATTGATATGATAAACTGCAGTTTAAAGTTTTTAAAATCTGATTCAATATCATTTAACGTAAAATAATAGTGTTATGGTTCCCATTGTTCCAAAATTCGCTCTATTACTTATTGACGCGATAACTATCTCGTACAAGAATACTTCAAAATGATATGGACATCAGTACCAAAGTACTGATGAACTCTTCAAGTCGACTGGAGCTGTTACAAAAATGGTGTTTGATTTCTCTCATAAATTTTTCAATTTCATATGATATAGCATATTTCGATGCATCCAAAGACACAAAATTTAAAATGTGGCAAAATCTAGCCATTAGTATATAAATTTTTAATAATGGCCTTAAATTTTGTTTGTACACCATTTACAGACCCCATCATGACCCCTCAATTATTGGTGGTTATACCAACTATCTGTTTTATAGGAATGTCATTTCCATTTAACATTTTAATTGTAGCATCAAATACAATCCTCAATTTTGATTATTCCTAGAAAACGGGCCCTGTTCGAAAATGCATCACTGCAGTGCATCTGATGCGCAACTGTGATTAGTTTGCGATGCTGATGCTAATCAGATGTTTGTTTGTTGCGCAGTTTTGTTTACAATTTCGAACGCAAAAGAATCAAAAATGGAAAAGTTAATAATAAATTTATTTTGTGAATTGGATGAAAGTTCAAATGATATAAAACTGAGCAATACGCCAAAAAAAAGACTGCCCCACAACACTGACTTTTTTTTCTTCCAGCCGCAAACTCGTCTTCCATGTCCAAACGGACTCTTATTAACAATTTTACAAAATTTGCATCCATCTCGACACTAAAACAATCATTAAAAAATAAATACATTTAAAAAAATCATAAATAAATAATAAATTTTATGCTTACCCATTCATTGCATCAGCCATTTTTATATTGCGTGTTTGTGATTTATTTGCGCATCAGCTGCTTTATTGTTGCATTTTCGAACATCTGACGATTGCAGTGTTGCAAACTTTTGCTTTTTTGAACGCGCTGCGCATCAGATGCACTGCAGTGATGTATTTTCGAACAGGGCCACGATCACGACATTTATTGTCAAAATTCTTATTATTACAGCTAAATTTTTGGACACACTGCAGTCTGTGCCCTCATCTAACAAATTGTCCTTACAAAAGTTTTTAATGTTCTTAACATTTTTCTTTCTTTCTCTTGATATTGATTTTTATAAAATTTGAGAGTCGGAAATACCTTGTTTTATTAAGCTGTTTAGAAACTAAAACTAGGGAAATTTAATTTGTACTATATATGTCATTGGTGTACCATTGTACTTTTGAATTTCAAATTGTACCGAAAAAAGTACAATTGTACCAATTTTGCCATCCTTGCTGCTGGTACTAACAGTAGTACGACGTTTAGCTGGTTGGCATGTTCGTTTGTTGTTATTCGCGCTTTCGTTTTTTTTTTTGCTCTTCTTAACAAGTGTATTTGTTTGAGGGAACCAAAATGAGAAGATATTTGCCTTTGGGTTAGAGTTCTTATATATTAATTCTCACGTTAGTATGTTTTTAAATAAACATACATACGATTTAACTTGTGTACTACACTCCGTTGCAAAATATAAGTTCACCAAATTTTTTCCGGGTATCGACGTATTATAATGAGTTTTAAAAATGTAACTACCATTTGTGCTACCATTTTACAAGTGACTTAGTGTTGTAAGTCCAGCTGAATGTATTACAAAACCGGTTTGGAATTTCAATATACCGTCAAATTTTTGAAATAACGGTAAAAGAGTATGTTTTGCGGGTGCCGCATTTAAACAGTTGTAACTCAATAATTTTTCAATCGATTTTGAGTTTTCAGACGGTGTTTAAAAAAAAAAATAACCTGGTATTTTTAAATGTATATATGTATGTACTTTCTTTATGTAATTAATATAAATAGGTAAAGATTTTTTTAATCACAATTAAAATTTAAAAATGTATGGTACTTTTGCTTTATACATACTAATTAAAATTTTTTTTACAACTTTGTCAACTACTACGTGGGTTGAAAATTATTTTATTCATGTTGAAAATTTACAAATTTATGGTGCTTTTTCTATATACACAGAGCAAAAAGTAAAAAAAAAATTGAAGATTTTAATTATTATATATTTAGTAAAGTACCATAACTTTGTCAATTTTCAACGGATTGTACAAGTGAAAGATCAATTTACTCCCGAAGATACAAATTTTATGAATTTTGTTGTTTTAAAAAAATTTTAAATTTTGATTGTTATTAAAAAAAACTACACAAAAAAAATACGTAAAGTTAGCAAAAAAGTAAGTTGAGTCAACAAAATTTTTGCTTTAAGGATCATTGCAGAAAAATTGCTAATATCTGCAAAAGATACTGATGATCACTGATGTTGAGCTGATTTTTAGTAAAAAAATAGTAAATTCAACAAAATTTGTTGCTGACATTTTGTTCAATACAAGTTAAAATCGATTTGTTGAAATCAACAAGAATTTTTTGCTGGCGCTCAGTGATTGGAAAAAACTGTAAAACTTAGTATACAATTATTACTTTAGTTAATTTATTTTGCTGAAATTTAAATCTATTTTTTTTGGTGATTGTCAGGACTTCCACATCGTTAACATAATGCAATTAAATGAAAAATCTCGAAATAAACTAAATATGTTATTAATAACATTAAGAATTCCCAATTATTTACATGCATGTATGTACAGGGTGGGACAACTTCGACTGACTGATTTTAAATTTTTTACAGTCCGCACTCTACGTATGCGTGTTGGTAGTTTAATGTCCAATAATGTAAATTTTTTGCGAAATTTTGTCACAAGATTCCGAATAGCCGCCTCAGAAGGTCGCCCAAACTGACCATAAATTGGAAGAATTGCACGATGCACTTTCTTAACCGAGCATGAATTTTTGTAATAAAATTCAATAATCTGCACGCGTTGTTCGCTTCTAAGTCGATTCATGGTTAAATTATAGACCAAACTGAACATGTTTTACAGTAACATGTTACACGAAAACATGTTGAATGGATACGTGAACATGCAAAATTGCCGTATTTGGTGTGAAGAGCAGCCAGAAGCATTGCAAGAACTGCCAATGCATCCCGAAAAATGCTTTGTTTGGTGGATTATGGGCCGGTCGCATCATTGGGCCGTACTTTTTCAAAGACGACGAAGGCAGGAACGTTACAGTGAATGGCGCACGCTATCGTGCGATGATTACAATTTTTTTTTGCCCAAAATGGAAGAGCTGGAGTTGGGTGACACGTGGTTGAACAAGACGGTGCCACATGCCACACATCACGCGAAACAATGGTCCAGTAGAGAAGAGAGTTCGGTGAACAGTTTATTTCACATTTGGGGCCAGACAATTGGCACCCTAGATCGTGCGATTTAACGCCTTTAGAATATTTTTGTGGCGCTATGTTAAGGCTCATGTATATAGGGACAAGCCCACAACCGTTGACGCACTGGAAGCTAATATAGAAGAATTTATTCGTGAGATACCAACCGATATGTTGGAGAGAGAATGCCAAAATTGGACCCAGCGTATGAACCATTTGAGGCGTAGCCGCGGTCAAGATGTACATGAAATCATTGAATTATATAGATCGATCAAATAAAGATTTCATACAATTCCCTAAATGTTATGTGTTTATTTTTTAAAACAAATCCGAAAGCTCTTAAAAAATCACCCTTTATATTTCGCGAAACAACGCTTTAATATGTTTTATAAAAATCTGCGAAACACGTCAAATTTGAAAACGTTTGTGTCCTTATATATGCATCGTTATTGTCTAATTACGTTAAAATTTTAGCTAAATATTAATTTTTAGTTTAATTAAACAAAAATAGTATAATGCCTTTTCGAAAAACGCGAACAAATAAAATTGCGTTACTTTATATTTTTAAGGATTAATATGCGGCCAGGGCAGCTAAAATTTGATAAAAAGAAAGTCAGAAGTTTTAACCCTAGTGCACACAGAAACTTTCGACTTTTAATATAACGATTAAAAAATGAATATGATGCTTTATATAATCATACGAAATTTAATATGAGTCTTAATACAGTTTTATCAGAGAAATGGGCCCATATAATTATATAAGTTTGCATTACTTTAGTTTTGATTTGATAATATCAGATTAAATTACATCCGAATAATGCGCGATACAATTTTATGCGATATTATACAGAGGTATAAATTTATAGCTGAACTGATACTAATATATACAAAATAAGCTATAGTTGTATCCGCCCGAGTAAAAAAGTTTGCATAAAATTATATATGACGAGATAGTTTCCGCTAATATAAGAGGATATAATTTGATCCGAAAAATGGTTATATTAAATTTTATCACTTTGGATCTAACTATATTTAAATAGATACAATTTAATTAAAAATTATACAGTTTTCTATCCAAGTTTTGTTCTGATATAATAACATATAATTATATTATTATTGATACAATTAGATACACAATAATCCAAATACATATATTTAAATTAAAATATATTAAGTTACATATGTATATTTGAACTCCATAAAACGGGTTCAAAACTCAAAATGTATAATTTTTTTTCCCGGAAAAACAATTAAAAAAATGGGGGATTTAAATGATATGCACATTATTAAAGGTATTTTAATCCTCTATTGGCCCCTTCACCAATATTTTTGTTTTCTATTTATGTCTGTCTCTTACGATCAATTTACTTTTAAAAAATTGACAATAAACCCTGTGATATTATAAGACACATACCAGTATTAAAATTTTTATATCGGTACTGATGTGGGCGTGACAGGCAACAAACGTTATAATGAAAAGGTAGGGTTTGCCAACTATGATTTAAACTCTCTACACCGAAAATTATCTTCACTAAAGTAATTAATTTCTTCATAACTTTAATGAAAATTCTCGTCCATTGAAACTTCTCATATAATCTATGAAGCAGGTTTTATTAAAGTTAATGTTTATTCATAAAACTAAAGAATCATTCCGACAATGAAGCGTTTATAGAATTTATGAAACAGTTTCATACAATTTTTTAATATTAAGTAGTGTTTTGAATTAATAAAATCTTCATGCATGTCTTGAAAAATGCACTGAAACTACGCCAATAACCCGCTTCATATGATCTTTTAACCCTGCAGTACTATCGTTATTCAACTTACGCCATTACTATCGTTGGGTGTAATCCACCCCTAATTATAAGTATCTATCATTCATGTCATTTAAATTCAATTATGCAAATTATATATTTTTTTTTAATAACCCAGCAAGAACAGTGACGGTCATATGACCGGTCATATGACCGGTCAAATGACCGACACTGCTGATGGAAATATCCATCAATGCGTAGAACAGTTTCTATCATTTTCTTAAGGGCAATGTGAAAAAAGTGATGGAAACATTGTGTACGTGTGATTTTGCATCTTCCTCTAATTTATAAATTCATAAGTTAGAGGAAGATGCAAGATTTGCATGTGTTAGTTTCGGTCATCCATTTCTTGTAGGGAATGAACTCCAAATACAGCAAAAAAATTTAATTTTATAAGTTTGGCAATTCATTTATTTTAAATAATATTTTGTTAATGTACATCTCTCTTGAAAAAAAAAAAAATCAGCCTTATGGGTGGATTCCAACACAAACGATAGTACTGTAATTTGATAGAAGTGCACTCAAAAAAATAAGTTAAGTAAAACGTCTTGTAAATCATGTATACTATTTTTCAGCCAACTTTTTGCTAAAGTGGAGAGAAAACAACTTAAATTTTGTGTTGCCACCGGCTTGTGAAAGTAATTGTTAACTAGTTAAATGAAAATCCCTGGTGACATATGTCGAGTTTGTGCCGTGCGTAGGTCACCTCCCTTCAAGTGTGTGCCGTGCGTAGGTCGCCTGGACGTAATATTTAAATGAACAGCAGAGTGTGCGCCGTCCTTAGGTCAGCTTTCTTCAAGTGTGTGCCGTGCGAAGGTCGCCTGAAGAGAATCTTCGGCTGAACAGCAGAGTGTGTGCCGTCCGTAGGTCACCCCCCCCCCCCCTTCAAGTGTGTGAAACGAGTACGTCGTCGCGCAAAGGTTATCTTCGAGTGTGTGCCGTCCGTACGTCACTTCCCTTTAAGTGTGTGCCGTTCGTAATTCGCCTGGAGGTTATCATCGAGTGAACAGCAGAGTGTGTGCCGTCCGTAGGTCCCTTCAAGTGTGTGGGTTAATAATATCCACAAAAAAAATAAATAAACTAAATGTTTATAGACATTAATAATGTATTGCAGTCAAATCGAAATATACGTTCAGGAGGAAACACATCTTAGGTTGTTTTTATGTTTAATTTTTGTGATTCCAAAAAAGGGTTGTATATGTAATATTTTTTTTTATTTGTTCGTTTCGTTTTTAGAATTATATACGGCATCATTTAGACAACCATTGATGTAAGTAGTTGAAAGATAATTTTGATTATGTTTAATATATTTATTTACATTTTTATATATTTATTTATATTTTTATTAGATATTACATTAATTCATGTCGTCAATGTGGGAGTATGAGCATTTTTATATTTTCTAACCTTTTTGTAAATTAAAGTATAATTTTTCAAGCTAAAGGCCTACGCTGCCATTGCTCAATAACAATTAGCATTACATTTTCAATTTCATGTTAATAAAATAAATAAACAAATAAGTATATTTTTTCTACAAATTTTTTGAGTTCTTTTCAGTCTACTAATATTCATCAAAAACTTTGTTAACTTTTAGCAAGGGTTTTTTTAAATCAGCTAGCTGTAAAAAGATTTTAAAAGATTTTGCTGACATTAGCAATTTTCTTGCAAGCACCCTCCTGACTTAAATTTTGCAGACTCAGCCAAAGTTTTAGCTGACTTTACTAACTTTTTTTGAGTGTAGTTAATAAAACACTTTATAAAATATGTTAAACACTTGAGAATTAAGTCTTAAAACTAAAGTTTGAAATGTATGAAATTTAATGAAATTAAAGGTAAAAAACTGTGTTTAAGGTGTTGAAATTGGGTTTGATGCTGTGTTGCCAGACAATTTCTTTCGAAATATCCTAAATCATCCAGAAAAAGTTATAAAATCTGCTATATCGTAAGAAAAATATATGCTAAAATTATGTTTAACTAAAAAATCTTGTAATATTTATTATGCTAAAAAATATGCTAACAAACTTCTGAGTCAAAATACTAAAATTTTTATGTAAATACTGCGTTTGTTACTACATTTTCGTGTTAACAAAACTTTTTTGTAGTTTTTTAACTTGTAAACGGTAAATAGCATCAAAAAGTTTTCAAAATATATTTTTTTTAATTCTATAAAAACACAATTTTGATTGGAAAAGAATATACTCAAAACACTTTTTTGCAAACAAAACATACAAACATTTGGAATATTTGTGTAATTGTAATTTGGTTTGTTATTTTCAATTTATAACGAGCTTTCAACCTCCGTATATTTACAAAAATAAAGCAAATCAAACATATTAGCTAGGTTGATACTAGTATTTCGATCTGGCTAAAGATCTCATCATTGATTTTATATTATAAAAATAAAACATGTAATAATCCTATGGGGGAATGAGGAGTCAATTGTCCTAAAAGTGACTAGTTAAAGAAGGACTTATCACAGGACTGGTATAATTTAATACTGATGTGGGTTAAGCAGTGTCAATTGTCCTAAAATTACCAATCATGTGACTGGTAAAGGGAGGACATGCCACTTAACCAGAATGCTTATTAACAAGAAAAAGCCAGTTGGCCAAAATTTTACCAATTGGAAGCTGTTTAGTTGTCGTTTATTTTATACGACATGGCCGTTTTGCGACAGTCTTGTGGTATGCCCATCTTTGGTAAGTCCTGAGGCGTGCCACTATGTGGTTTTAAGCAGGACAAATAATCCCCTCCTTTGAGAAGCCAATGTTAAAGTTGCCAGTTGTTTACATAGGGTAGGGTTTAGCAGAGGACCGGTCTCTGGCACGAAGGGACCGATCCTGTGGCATCTTTGGTAAGTCCTGTGGCGTGCCACTATGTGGTTTTATGCAGGACAAATGATCCCCTCCTTTGAGAAGCCAATGTTAAAGTTGCCAGTTGTTTACATAGGGTAGGGTTTAGCAGAGGACCGGTCTCTGGCACGAAGGGACCGATCCTGTGGCACACGCAGAACCGGTCCCATTCCCCAAAGGGAATTTTTATCGAAACTGACAAGCGCAACTTGGTAACTTTTCAAAAATATGGCAACCTCCCAAGTAAATGCTTTCAACAAAATGATGCAACTCGACTCATTTTAAATAGAAAATGATGGTTACTGATTTGAAAAGAGCTTCCACTTATTCCAGAGGCACGTGAGAATAGTGTTAATAGTTACTCTATGGTTTCGCTAACTAATCATTTCATTTTTGATATTTGTTATCTTAAGTGAAAAAATAATAACTAAACTCGAAAAATCTCATAATTATGAGATTTTTCGCTGAAAAAACTCGAAAAATTCAGAGTAGAAATGGGTACGTGAGTAAATTTATACGTTCAGGAGAGAAAAATTTCACTCACGCACACTCACTCCCGAGCATTGATCTCTCAATTCGGTACGAATCGAGACTAAAATCTAAAAACCTTTACACGACGAGAACTTTAACATTCAGACGGCATGGTCGAAGCAATGGAATGCTTGTATTTTGTTATTTTTTATTAAAAATTATTGCATTTAATTTAGAATTGTCAGGTTTGAGATCATAATTAAATGTTACATTAGCAATTGGGCTGGCAACTCTGCCAAATAAAAAAGCTTTAAGATTTAAAGCTGTTGGCTAAACTTGTAAGAAAAACGAAAATAACTCATGTTTTAACAACACTGATTTTTTGAGGTGGTTGGTAGAAAGTGTTTTTAAAATGCGTTTTTTGCGTATTTATACGATAATTTTTATTAAATGTGTATAGTATTATATATCGTTCGAAATGTATTTGGAATTCACATAATAAAATGAGATTTATAGTATATATTCGTAGTTATATATAAAATTGCATCTCAATAAGCGTTAACGGACTCCTCTTGCTACATAGTTTGAATTTTCTGGTAAAATATATATCTCTACTTAGAAATTTGGCACAACTGTATAGAAGGAAATTATCTTTAACATAATTTTTTTTAAAACTTTGAAAAAGGTCGTTTTTAGAAATATAGCCTTCCGACTTAAATATCAATAAAGGTAAGCTTTGACCTTTCTAAATACAAAATCATGTTGTATATCAAATTAAAGGTAATTTAATAACCTTTCAAATGCTTGATGAGTTGCGTACCTATAACACTTTTCAAGACAATGGCAATTAGGTAAGTACAACTTTGAACATTTGTATAGTTTTTTTACCAATTTTCAAGACCACATATTTCCGGATAGAGATGTGTCAGTGCCCCCAAACTTTCTATTTGTCTTAGTTCTGTGATATATGTACTGTATTCCTACGAATAATCTTAAATTCCATAGTCATGTAATTACCCATATTAGTAATTAAAAAAAAATATTATATGCAGAGACTGTTCATCAGGGCAATATACACTGATAACATTTTGTGCGTTGTATTAATGAAATCCATCATTAATACAATGAATTTTTTATTAAAAAGTCGCAAAAGAAAGTTTCATTGAATTTATGAAATATTTTCATTAAATGAATTAAAATGGAAAAAATTAAACATACCCAAGAAACATTTTTACGGACTCTCCGGCATGTACGGATTCTTGAATCCGGGGTTTACGGTACGTTTTCGGACCGTTTAATCGGATTTTCGAAAACACGTTTTTAGTCCGTTTGGGGATATCAGTTTTCGTGCCGTTTAATACGGACTTCACCGATTTTCATCCGTTTCAAGTCAGTCACAATCGGTAACAATTTTTTTCAATTTGTTTTATTAAAATAAAATTAAGTAGATAATATAAAAGATCGGGGCGCCAAATAAATTCAGATAGCATGCATAATATGCATTGCATACGTTAGATGGTAAGTATTTATATAATTTAAAACGCTCAAATGAGATTGCAAACAGAAATATATTTGTTCATAGAATCCATCGTTTTTTAAACGCTCAAATGAGATTGCAACCAGAAATATATTTGTTCATAGAATCCATCGTTTTTAAACCAAACTTAATATTTTTTACATGTAGATATCTGATTCAATAATGGGCCACAAACTAACAATGATGTTCTTGGTGGAAACAAAAAAACTGCATCGAAAAAGTAAGTAAATTTTTTTTTTTTTAATAAAAAAAAAATATTCCAAGAAAACTCTTACTATCTCTTGAAACTAAAATAATAAATTCTTTTTTCCTTTTAGATTTTGAATATTATCGACCACAAATGTTCCGTGATGCTGCTAAGCTGGATACAAAAAGTAGCTGTGGCGAATTACGTATTTAATTAAAGTTAAATGAAGTATATTTTAATATTTTTTCAAATAAATTAATAAATGTATAAAAAAAATAAATCCATTGAGATTTTTGTAAAAAAATGGTTGGAATACGGACCAAATAAGTATTTCAACGATCCGTTTATTGTCCGTTTTATATCCGTAAAAAACGGAATCATCCGTTTTCAGCACGACAAAACGGTCCGGAAACGGTCCGTATTTGACGGACTTTAAACGGATTTGAGTCAGTTTTTAACACGACCCAACGGTCCGTAAACGGTCCGTCATTGACGGACTTGCAACGGATTCGAATCCGTATTCGATGTTCCTTTTAATCCGTTTCTGGTCCGTATACTGATCCGGAAAACGGTACGGAAACGGACTCCGGATCCGACTATGCTGTACCGAAAACGGCACATAAACGGACCGGATTGTTTGCTGGGTAATTATACATATTTATATTTATTTTACTTATCAGCTTTTAAATAACAAAAACAAAATGATGTGATTATTTAGACTTTTGTATTAAAATGGCTTTTTAAAATAGTTGAAGCACCTCCTGTTGTAATCTGATGAAAATAAATGTTTTGTGTACAAAAAAAAATTTTAAAATGTTTGCTTATTTTAAGGATCAACTATTTTATAAAAATTTGATTTACTTTATAAATGTTTCATTAATTTAATAACAATTATTCATTAAACCAATGAATCCAACTAAATGAAAATCATTCATTAATATTACGAATTAAAATTCTTTCCGTGTAGTCGCGATATTTGTTAACAAAGATTTTTTTCATAGTTTGGTGTATCTCCTAAACTAATAAGCTAGAATCTCTTTTAGTCTGATGGAAACTTTCAAAAAAGATTTAAAAGTATTTATGTGCACTGATAGAAATGTATGCATAATATTAATGAATTCCTTCATTAATACAATGAATTTTTTCATAAAAAGTCCCCAACGAAATAATCATTGAATCAATGAAACATGTTTCATTAAAACAATTCTAATGAAGGGTTGACTTAATGACAATTCCATAAAGTAAATGAAATTTTGTTCATTAATGCTAGCATAAACATTATAAAAGTTTCATGTGTTTAATGAATAAAATTCATAGTTTTTATGAAATATTTTTATTACTTTTGATTACAAAAAAAAATGCATTTCTGTATAACACATTTATTAAAGATATTGATATATCAGAAAGAATAATTTGTTTTTTAATTAAAAAAAAATCTATTGACTTCTTACAAAAGCACTCATGTCGACTTAAGAATTTTATGAGATCGCCTCAAATTATTTAATTCTGTTTAACAAAAAATGTATGTAATTTGTAATATTGGGCGTTTAACTGCAGCTATAAGTTTTTTAAATCCAAAATGTACTATATAGAAAAGAATAAAAAAATTACATTAAACTATTATTTTTGCATAATACGACATTTTTTCATTGATTTAATGAATTTTTTTTATAAAATTATGAAAAAATCATTAAAAATTTTAATGAAAACATTAAAAATTAATTTTCATTCGGGTAATGAAATTATTCATTAAATCAATGATTCAATTTTAATGAAATCGATTCAATAATATTATGAAGAAAAATTCTATCAGCGTAGGAAGCTCGTCTTAAATATAAGATTAGTTCGGAAGAAGTGCTTTGAATCCGAGAAATTAAATATTTTAAAATCTTGGGTGTATTTAAAAACAAATATTCTGGACGAAAAATTAAAAAGTCGTAGTTTGTTGAAACTTTTTTAATGGAAGTTTTTCATTAGTGCAATAAATTTTTAATAAACTAAAATTAAATTTTTCCCATTATTATATGGAAATCTGCATCCAGTGACATTTCATAGATCTAATGTAAAAATTCATTGGTATCGTGTAGATAATTCTCTGAGTGTAGAAAACTTTTAACGATTTCTTACTGAAATTCAGCTACTACGACTGAAATCAGTTGGTACAACTAAATATTGGTTTTCACAATGAAATTCGGTAAATGCAACTAAAATTAAATTCAGAACGAGTTTAAATGAGTTCTTTAAACAAATGAAGTTTTTTACAGACTGAAAAAGCTTTATAATTTTTATGAAACGACCTTCAATAAAAATAAATAAAATAAAAAGTTTCATAAAACTTTTTGAAAAACAGCATTAATCTGATAACAAGTTTTTGTGAACGAATTCCAGCAAAACTTTGTTAATTTAATGCAAAAACTCATAAATATCATGCGTATAATTCACCTAGTGTATAATTTAATTTAGGAAAACTTGATGAGTCTTATATTTTTTATATAAATTTTAGTAATTAAGTTTGTTATAATTTTTAATAAAAATAAAAATTATGTTTTTTTTCGACCTTTACTTGTGCAATGAAAATGAAAATTATTCAAGTTCGAGGCCATACTCTATATTTCTTCATTAGGATATTGTCCTAACAAATAATCTATAGAGTTTTTTGTTTTCAAATTTATTATTTGACCCTTTCAGGATGGGATGATGGGAACCTAGAAAATTCCCGAAATAGATCTATCAACACATTCCTGAAAGGGTCAAATAATAAATTTGAAAACAAAAAACTCTATAGATTATTTGTTAGGACAATATCCTAATGAAGATATAGAGTATGGCCTCGAACTTGAATAATTTTCATTTTCAATTTTAGTAATTTTTATAATTTTGTACACTGATAGAAATTTGTGCGTAGTATTAATGAATTCCTTCATTAATCCAATGAATTTTTTCATAAAAAAATCCCCAAAGAAACGTTTCATTGAGTCAATGAAAGGTGTTTCATTAAATCAATTTTAATGAATGGTTTCATTGACCCAATGAAAATTTCATAAAGTATATAATATTTTTTTCATTAATCCTAGCCTAATCGTTATGAAAGTTTCATGTGTTTAATGAATAAAATTCATAGTTTGTATGAAATATTTCCGCTGATATTTAAAAATTTTGCACTTTTTATTATTGTTTTAGCATACAAATTACAAATTTTGAAAATAAAATTTTTTTATCCATAAAAAAGAAATATTTTAATTATTGTACTTTTTTTAAATTATGTATATTAAGAACTTTAATGGTTGAAAAAATCGTTTAAATATAATTAACAGGCATTACAATATTAAAAGCTGAACTAAGAAAACACCAATTTTAATTTTTTTCTGTTTTTATTGTTTTATTTTTACAAAATTGTTCAATCTTTCTTTACATTTTTTATAATTTTTGTTTAAAGATGACATATTTTCTTATATGTCGGTACAAAATATGTAATTTTTTATCGATCTGGCTTGGAAATCTGTAGAACGATCGACGGTTATAGTCCACTTTTTGTATTTAAATTACGACCATATTAGATAAAAATGTTAAATATTGTTAACAATGTTGTTAAAAAACAAACATTTATTATCGTTTAGCATAACGTTTTTGTGTAACATCGTCAAAACGATACCAATTTAGTTTTCTTAGAGAATCTGTTCCCTGGAATTTAGTGACCAACTATTCAAATTCGTCAAAAACTGTAAGCTCTAGGCAAATTTAATAAAAAAAATGTATTTATATCAAAGTTTTGGTTAACTCTGTTTAAAAGAAATTTTTCAATTTTTTTTTTTTACAAAAAAAAATTTTTTTTTTTCTTATTACAAGTCAAAATTTTTATTGAAAAAAATTTTAAATTTTTCCATTGATTTAATGAACTTTTTTTATGAAATTATGAAAAAATCATTAAAAATGTTAATGAAAAAAATACCAATATTAATGAATTTTCATTCAGTAATAAAAATTTTCATTAAACTAATGAATCGATTTTAATGAAATCGTTTCATTAATACTATGAAGGAAAATTCTATCAGTGTAGGCGAATTTTCACTTAATCTTAGCTTTTTCAGAATTTATCACAAGATGTATATTATTTAAAAATTTTGTGCAGAGGCCAGAAAAAAATGGTCTCCCTTGGTATAATACACCCCAACAACAGTGTGAATTGGTGTAACAAAAAATAGGTGTGAGGACAAAACCAAACAATGCAACCAAAACAAAACCAAACAATGCATATTTGGTTATTCGAAAGTTTTTAGAAATAATCTTAATATTAACACAAAACTTAATATTATTTAAAATACCGTTAACCCAAAAATACCCTAACGAAATAACTCTAAATACCCTTAACCTTAAAATAACCTAACGAAAAAGCTTTCGTTTTTTATTTATTTGTTTTATATGCATTATAAAGTAAAATTTTATTTTTACTTTTGTTTGCCATTCCAGTGTAATAACGGTACTGACATGTCATTACTTTTTGGACTCCAGTAATTACACCAGTTTCTTCTCTGCATTACTTTAATACGAATAATGACTTTAATAATGACTACTTAATGTTTCCATTATTTAAATACAAAAAAAATAATGTGTTTATAATAAATACTTATGTATACATATATGTATATTATTATTTTTTATATTATATTCTCAAAATTTATTTAAAATTTATTTTTAGACTCATTATTTTTTCAACACTAGTAAGTACATATCGTCACCTACAATGCAAAAGGCCGTAACTTACATATTTAATTCTTTACAGGAGATGCAAAAAACGTCTAGAGATAGTTTAACAATATCGTTAATAAGACTGATAGTTTTAGTAGTAGAACCAAACAATTTTTTAGAAATATTAAAAATGCAGTGCTTCATAAACACCCAACCCTATTTCAATATTTTACAAGGCAACTAAAAAAAAAACAGCAAAAACAATAACATATAAGATTCGAACTTTATTTTTATAGAGCCTCAATTTTTATCGTAGAAGTCCAAAAATTTGTGTCGTCATGTAGTTTTAGCCAAATGAATCATCATTTAAACCGGGTTTGGAAACTTGTTAGTTAAGTCATTTTGCAGTTCAGGTAACGATATATATGGGCAATTCCATCATGTCGAAAGTGACCGTTGAACACATTTAAGTTGAAAAAAGTCAACATAAAAAGAAATTTTTTCTTGACAATAGGGTAAACTTATAGCTCTTAACTAGCCCTATAATTGATGCTTAGGTTGATTTTCGAGATAATCGCAAAAAAACAACCATTCGCACGGGACAAAAAACAGAAGTGGTTTTCGCGACTATCAATTAAAACTCTGTTTCCATGTTGGCTAATAATGTCTCTTAAAAGTTGTAAAATTTTACCTCAAAATTTTTTCCAAATTTTTTTTTTTAATTTATTTTTAATCACTGTCGCAAGGGACATTCAGTTGTTTTTATTTTAACAAATTATATATAAATAAGCTTAAGGAGCATATAGACGCATGTATTTGTCATCTGACATGTCAAATTTTCAAGTCACATGTAATTGTGCATGTCTGTCAAAATTGCTGTTTTACATAAGGTTTATAATATTTGGTCACAAACGTACATGTTTTTTGCTTCTGACACAGTCTCTGTTTTTTTTCTTCAACAGCTGATCAGTGCGAAAATTTTATTAAAATAATTTTTTTTTTTAAAGTGATAGTCAAATGGAATCAAAGGATAATGCAATTGCAGTGTGCGGTGTAATTTCAATTATAACTGCAATGAAATCGAAATTAAAAAAAAGAAAAGAGGAATCAGAATCAAGCAAAATTTGCTATAGTTTTAGCACACACCAAAGTCGATCTGGCATGCTGCCGCAGCAAAAATTTTTTTTGCGCCGCAAAATAGTTCAGCCATCTTAAATAATTTTTCTTTAAATGCGGACATACCAATTTGGGATATAATTATGAAACTTTTTATAAACATATATATGTACATAATTTTATTAAATGGGAAAATGTATATACATTTATTGGTATTGTAAAATGTTAACTTTAGCCGGCTAATGATTCCGTCAATAGGGGACCGCCGCTGTTTGTTTTCTCACGGCATGGATTTATGACAACTTTTTGTTTCATATTTAAAACAGCTGATGTCAGATGGTTTGTCGGAAGAAAATAGAGCACGTTCTAATTGAAATTTTGTCAGATGACTTTGCGTCTGACTTTTACAGAAGCAAAGTTAAAAAGGTCACACACGACATGTATGTATTTTGCAGTGGGAAATTTGACATGTCAGATGACAAATACATGTCGTCTATATGCTCCTTTAGAAAACATATTTTTAAATCAACAAAGAATTCAGTGTATTTATTTTCAAATAACAACGAACTTAACAAAAAAAAATAATTTGAACAAAGTATTGTTTAGTATTAATTATAAGTGTGTTCGATTACTTTCCCAGTAAAGTCCAGTAAAAATTACTCAGTAAGCAAATTACAGAGAGTAAGGCAAATTTACAAAAAAGTAAACGAAAGGAAAATTTGTAACAATTGGTAAAATATATAAAACAGCTGATTTTAAATAACAAATATTAAAAAAAAAATTAAATGGTCATTATGAAAAAGATAAAAGTTATTTGAAATTGTCGACCAGAAATAATTTAGAATGTTTTTTAGTTTCTTCCATAGTTAATTCTTTAATATTTTGCACTTTCAATCCATAGACAATTAAAATTTAATATTTTTTTTTTTGTTTACTAAAAATACAAGCATATTTTTTCAATCATATGTTTTTTTCTTCTTACAAATTCTTACTGGCAAAAATTTATCCAGTAAAAACTTGCAAGTTTTTTGTCAACAACCTGCCATTTTACTCTCTCTTCTTACTTGTTTTTACTGAGTATTTATGTAAACGAACACCTTCCAGTAAAAACTTTTACAAATTTTTGTGTTATCGAACACACTTTATAATAAACAAAAATAAATTTAAATGAAAATAGTGTCAGAAATAACAAACACAGTTTTTTCAGAATAGGCAGTCCTGGCATCTTTTACTTCTTGACCATCGCAACAAAGGAAGTGCAACTGGGATATACTTGAAATGCTTTTAACTTGTTCCCATTTTTCTCCCAAATTATATAGCAAGGAATGATCTTCAATATGTTCAGATGACATAAAATACATTTTAACTCCATTTATGTTATTTTCTGCACATTGATAAAATGAAAATGCATCTGGTATAACTACGTTTTTGGATTTCGTTATCTGCCAGACTTTCGTTTTGATAACTGCTCCGACTCCATCGACGGCTCCCTTTTCATGTGAGCTTTCGAAAAAATTCCATTGAGGAACACCATAATTTGTTTATAAAATCGACTAGGCTTGATAAAAAGAATTTGTTTTACACTTTTCAACTTTTCTCTCCACTTTTTGCATCTCTCTTTATTTTTTTTCGCCGTTTACACTAATCTATATTTAAATAATTTAAAGTATGTATTTTAATAAATGAATCATTTATGTAAGAAAAAATATTTTTTCAAAATTTTAAATCCACACTTACCATGTCGCACGTTACCAACTTTATTTAAGAACCAAGATCACAGATTTTATTTTTTTTCAAGAGTTTTTTTTATTTTAATTGTAATAAAAATCTGTGTTTGTTCTCAATATTTGATGAACTTTTGTCATGTCAACTTGTCACACTAATTACAAATGTTGTTTTTCAATGTCGCACGGGACATCGAAATATTCGATAAAGCATAGCAAAAACTTACCGTTATTTTTTATTGCATAGTTTGTTATGCATTTTTTTTAGCTCTTTGTATCTCCAGAAAGATTTTTTAAAAGTAAAAGTCAATATTAATGCTTCTATTTTAGAACTTTTATCAAAACAAAAGGTGCAATAGAAATGTCCCAATGAGAAAAAATTGGATTGCTCAACTTTATATTCGAATATCTCGAAATAGGTTATGAATAAATGTAAAATTTGTTCACGTTAGTTAAATTTGATTGTTTTCCTATGAAAATATGTTTAAACAATTTGGATTCAAGAACTTTTGGATTTTTGGTCTTGATAGACCTTTCGGTGGAATTGCCCATATCTATTTATTTTTAAGCTGGAAAGTAATGAATTTTTTTCAAGCAAGTCATTTATGTTTAAATCTATCAAGTATAACATGTCGAGATAGCTCCGATGGTAGAGCGGTTGACTGACAATCTGGAGTCCCAGATTCGAATCCCATGTGGGAAAATTTTATTTAAAAAGCAAATCAAACATATAAGCTAGGTTGATCATAGTATTTCGATCTGGATAAAGATCTCACCAGAACCCGAAGTTTTAGAAAAGCTAGAACATCCAGGATAGGCAGAGCTTTAACAAAAAAACCTATTAATTATCAATGTTGCTCCATCTTTGTCTTCTTAGTAATTAAACAGGTGGTTATTGTATTTTCCTAACAAGCATCATGACGTTACTAAACTTTGAAGACCAAAAATGTTCTATTTATATAACAAAATATTTAGTTTTTACTCTGGCTCAATATTTTTTTATTAAATTTTATTTTAGGTTCATTATTTTTGTCCATACTAGTAAGCATATAGGTAACCACATTAAAATAGCCTATCGAAATGACTAAACATACCATTAACCCTAAAATAACCTAACGAAACTAATTAAAATACCGATTACCTTACAATAACCCAACGAAATAATTTGCCAACCCTGATAAAAAATACATAATGCGTGCGTGCGTTATGAGGAAAAAGAAGGCCGTCTGATTAGAACTTTACTTTGTTTTTTCTTGTTTATTGCGATTTTCTGTTTATTTATGTCTCCAAAGAAATAAAACAAATTCACATGAAAAAAATACAAAAAAAACACGTCGTACACTTGTTACATTGTGTACCTTAACCCTTTGAGGCACAAGCTCACGACTGTGAGTTTTTTTTTTTTTGCTAAAACTGCGAATGTTTCCAAGTAAATAATTTTTAAAATGAAAAAAAGTCCTATTATATTTTTAGATAAATTATATAACTATAGGTAAAGTGTAATACTTTAAAAAAAAATTATGTTAAACTTGTAAAATCACGAACTTTTTGCATGTAGCTTGAGCCTCAAAGGGTTATAGAATAATAACGATAACAACCACTAAAACAAAAACAACAATAACCACAACAACATGGAATAACTAACAAAGAAATCATACTGTAATTTCTTTATTCAACTTTAAAAGGATGTTAAACAGATGCCATTTCCGTTTGTTATCAGTTGTGGAGTAAGTAACTCTATTTGCGATGTTGCAGTAAGTAGTAACGAAAACATTGAACTTGATTTAATTTTACCATATCTATTGTATGTTGGTCGTTATGGCCATTACAAAGAGAGAACAAATAGCATCTTTAGAGCTATACCATCCGCCCTGCTCCACACCGCCTGGCCACATACATTCTGGGTAATCCAAAAATCATGTATTGCAAACATCTCTTTTGTTTTTATTTATATTTTTTATATCTTGATTAATGCTATCTTTTTACCTGTTTTTCTCTCTTTTTTCCATTTTTTCGTGAATATTATGCATAAAAAATCATCTCTCATACTCTTTTGCATCTGAATATCATGGCAGCAGAAAAAAACAACTTTTTTGTATTAATTATACATTTTTCACAAAACTTTTTCGATAATTTTTTCCTCGAAACTTTTTTAATATATAACTTTTAATTTTATGCACTTTATTTGTATTTCCAACTAATTTAATTAATTTGTATCTTTAAATAAAGATTTTGAGCAACAAGTTTTTTGTTGGCATATTATTTTTTCTTTTCTTGAAATTGCTTTCAGAAACTTAATGAATAATTTTTTCACGTATACCGTGCTTAGCAAAATACGATACGTCCGCACTCGTCAAGAGCAGCACACGATTTGGTTGAGAAATCCAATGAGCACTGGTTTTAACTGCTAGTAAATATGGCTAGTTCGGGGATGGATAATTCAGTACTCTATTTGTACAAAATTTCCGGCTCTGTACATTTTCAGTACCTTTTCAGTAAGGGGCAATTCACATGCTGTGCTATTCATTCATATCTATTATTTCCCATTATTGGTGATACGAATTGTCAAATTATTGTAAATTATATTTTGAAAATGGCAAAATACTGGGAAATAATAGAAATGGGTGGATAGCTTGTGAATCAAGCTTAAATCAAAGGGGATTCACAATATGATCGCATATGGTGTACGAGCTAAAAATACCGATGCTTCGTTACCGGTAGTTTTAAATGCCGGATTATATTTAGAAAAAAACTAAATTCTTTCTCATATGAACTTTTCTTTACAATATTTTGTTTAATGGGTCCGCCAAATAACTTTTTTTTTTTGAAAATGCTATAAAAAAAACTACTGAATATTTTCTCAAATTTCTTTTTTTTTTGAAAGTACAATCCTTCCGGTTAATAATGGAAAATAATTTCATCAAATGGCTGCCTCGGCTGGCCATGCAGTATGAGCTTCATCTGAAAAGATGATTTTTTTGGCAAAATCGGCATTGGAAAAAAAAACGTTAGATGGCGGACCCTTTAGAAAAAAATAGTAGAAAAATTAGTAAAGCCGTTAGTAATCCTACTAATTATCAGTTCAAATTGAGATTTTAGTTAAAAATATTTCTATTTCGACTTGATGAAATACTAAATTTTAAACTGATTTTCTGCTGAATACAATACAGATAAAACATTTTAGTTAAAACACATATTTTAGCCCTAAAACTCTATTCATAATCGAATATTAACATTTACACAAGGTTAAAAATAGGTATTTTAAGCTAATACTCGTTTATGAATACAGTTTTAAGGTAAAATATGTTTTTTTAACTAAAATGTATTTGAAATCTGAATTAAGACTTTTTATGACTACTGGCGTAAAAATATTATTTTTATAATCAAAACCAGCAGAGGTCGTTGTAATGCTATGTTGGCGTTTCAGTTTTTGTATATTTTTTATATTGTGTCTGTATAAAATAGACAAGTGACACGTCGTATTAGAAAAATATTTAGAAACATTTATGCAAATGGTTTTATTAAATAAACGGTTTTTAAAAAATAAAACTATAAAAAATATTCAAAAGTTTTTTAAACTTTAACTATGTAGGTGAAATTTTTTGAACATAGTCAGTTACGAGTGGTAAATTTTAACCCTTTTATTTTACTAAAAAATTTGAATTAAAAGCATTTTTCATAATTGTTTGTCTTTCTTTAAGTACGAGGTTTTTTTGTTTATAAAATAATTTATAATGTTAAAAAAATTAATAAAATAATTTTCTTTTAACAATGAATAGATTTTGAAAGCTTTGGAAAAATCAGTGCAATTTTATTTTTACTTATTTTTCTATTATTTTATTTTTTTTTATATTAGGATTCAGTCTTCGACATTCAGATGTACACACATAAAGAACAAAGAAAATAATAAAGAAAAATAAAACACAGATACCACTCTGTATTGTATTTATCTTATAAATACAATGAACCAAAACAGCGGTGAAATCAACTAAATCTCATGTTAAATTGATGAATGGGTGATCACTATACAACCAACAAAATCTGTCCGTCATTTTAACAAATTGTTTATAAAATGTATTCTTAGACGTTTAACTATTTGTTAATTGCTATTTTGAGGAAATATCGTCAAATGTATTAACATAGATTAGTTATGTTAACAAATTTATTTAATCAAATTGAATAATTAATTTGTTGTTTTAACAATGCGCTTTATTCAATGTAACAATACGCTTTATTTAATCTATTCGTATTTTGTTGATTTATTATTAATTTGTAATTTTATATTTCTTTATCTTTCATAAATTTATATTTTTAATAATAATGTTAAAAAAATAAGAATTTGAAAATAATAAAACTAAAAATTATAACGCAGTACGTACCCAAATAAAATTTTTAAAACACATGAAACATTACATTTTTAAAACACATTAATTTATTTAATATTTAAATTAATAATTAATTACATTTGTTATATTTTCACTATTACAGATGATCACTTACATAAAAAAAAAGTAATGACAGTAATAAAAGTTAAAAATTTCCATAAAATAGTATGAAATTACATAAATTTATTTAAAACTAATTAATAAACACACACTTAACTATCCTCTAAATTCACTGAGTTTAATAATTCTTTTGTAAAACCCCATTTAACATAATTTTATTCATTTTTACAACTTGTACAAATGGCTCTAACACGAGTAATAACGCCACAAGACTAAAAGCACTCCAAATAGTTTTCTACAGCTATAAAACTTTATTAAGTTAACACATTTTGATCTAATTAATTTTATTGCCTTTTTATAAATTTTTCTGGAATTAACAAATGGAATTTTGTTACTCAAATAACAAAAATTTGCCTTAGTTGTCTTATTATTCATAATAAAAACTTTGACGAATAGATGTCGCTTAGTTTTCATGAAAACAACAAAAATTTAACTAATATTTTTTTATTTTTTTATTTTACATTAAGCTAAAATATTGCTCTGTTTTTACAGACTTATTTGAAGTCACGTAGCTTCGAATTTCTTTTGCGGAAATGCTTTTGCGATTTTTTATATGCCTTTTTATTTTATTTGTAAACCGAGGAAACTTTCACAGTTATGTACACAAGGAAACAGTAGACTCCGAATAAAGTAAAGATTTATAACCGGCAAAAAAACTCCTTATTCGTGAATTCAAATTTTGCAGTAAAAATAATATACAAATATCCTTTATAAATTGAATGACACTAACAAGGAAGCTTTCCAGATGGGTTCCCTGTGAACTTAAAAGATAAGTTACACGTATTTTTATCTGTCTAATTCCATGCTTAGGGGCTTAAAAGTGGCGTTGAAAATTAACCCATTTTTGTACGAAAATAAGCTTAAAGTTACAGAAATATGGAATTATTTAAAAACAGCGTTAAAGTGCTCGATAAAACACATATTTTGATAGCTATATTGACGATATGTCGTTGTTGCATATGTATATCCATTTTTTTAAGATCAGAGGGAGCCCATCGGGATAGATTGCTTAACATGAAGCAAGCAATTAAATTTCAATAGTAAAAATGTTTTATAAAAAAATAATCAGATGAAGAGAAATTTTTTAATGCACACTTAGAAAATTATGAAGGTAGAATCAACTGCAAATGACAGTTAAAATAACTGCATTTGCAGTTGAAAATTTGCACACTACATTTTTTCCAAATAATATATAATTTCTTTTAAATGAACGTCAAAAATAGTTACTTTACATTTTCCCATAGTGAAATGAGTACAATTACAGTTAAATGACTATTGCCATTTACTACACGATTGACTGACATGTAGTTACGGAAAAAATGTTCTGTTCTCATTGGTGTTATGAACTTTATATATTTAAAGTTCCCTTTGATTTATATTTTGGCCGATTTTATATGCTTTTCAAGCTTTTTGTGTATTCGAACATTTTTGTCAATAATTACCATTTTCTGTAATCCATTTTCAAAATGGAGTATACTGTAAACAAACCACACAATTAAAAATATGTGATATTGCAATTTTTTTTACATGGCTTTATCACGAAACTTAAATTTTGCAACAGGTTTTCGATCCAATTTTTTATTTATTTCTTCGGTTTTCTCATTTTGTGTACACTCAAAAAAAAAAGTTTGTAAAGTTAGCAAAAAATTTTGCTGAGTCAGCAAAATTTTAGTCAGGAGGATGCTTGCAAAAAAGTTGCTAATGTCAGCAAAATCTTTTGCTGAAAATCAGTGAGCTGATTTTTAGCAACAAAATTTGTAGATTCAGCAAAAGTTTTGTTAACACTTAGTAGATTAGAAATACAAAAGCCTTGCTAAAAATTAATAAATTTTTTGCTGAATTTTAGTAGACTGAAAAAACGCAAAAAATTTGAAGAAAAATTGTAATTTAGTTAATTTATTTGCTGAAAATTATAAAACATATTTTAGTGATTCTTTTAAAAATAATTAACTATAAAAACGAAATATAAAAATTTTCATTTTCCACATTGACGACATGAATTTATTTAATATCTGAAAATATATAGAAATAAATATATATAACATAACAAAAATTGTCTTTCAATTACTTACATCAATGGTTGTCTAAATGATGCTATCGTTTAAATGATGCTATCGCAACTGCCGAAGATAATTATAGAAACGAAATGAAAAAATAAACAAAAACAAACGAAACGAAAAAACAACCCTTTTTGCAATAAGAAAAAGGAACCATAAAAAATCTACCTAAGATGTGTGTCTTTGTCTTTCAATTTATTCTGTCTGTGTGTCTTTGTCTTTCAATTTACTCTGTCTACATTTCATTTTCCTCTTCTCTACTACATCTTGACATGCCGCGACATCTACTTCATTCTGCGTATATCTTTCAGTCTGGTTGTCGTCCACACTATTAATGTGCTTATCAGCACAATTTTTTTTTAGCAAAATTAATTAGTAAAACATTAGTATATTAGTAAAGCATTAGTATAAAACAGTTAAGTGCTGAATAAGTATAACAAAAATTTTAGCTGAAAACACGATTTTAGCAAAAAATTTTGCTAAAAAATAGTATACCTGATTTACAAGACGTTTTACTAACTTTTCTACTAACTTATTTTTTTGAGTGTAGTTTATAATTTTTATTTGCAATAAAGTCACCATTCCAGCATGATCCTAAAATAATTATATGCGATCCTAAACACCGCAGAGCCTTCTTAAGTTAAATATTTTGCAAGAAGCTTGTCGGGAAAAATCCCAATTTATCTAAAGGGTCCGCCATCTAACGTTTTTTTTCAACTAGTGCTTATTTCGTGAATGGTAACATTTAGCTCATTTCTGTTTTTGAAGATCGCATTATCAGCCGCAGAGCTGATGTCGTTTGGCCACCTCGGAGCGGTGATTGGACACCGTTGGACTATTATTTGTGGGGTGCCGTCAAAGATAAGTGTTACGCCAACAAGCCAGAGACAATTGACGCTTTAAAGGACAATATTCGTGAAGCCATTGGTGAAATACAGCTGCACACAATCGATAATGTGCTTAAAAATTGGACCGCTCGTGTAGGCTACTGCATGGCCAGCCGAGGCAGCCATTTTAATGAAATTATTTTCCATTATTAACCGGAAGGATTGTACTTTCAAATAAAAAAAGAAATTTGAGAAAATATTCAGTAGTTTTTTTTATAGCATTTTCAAAAAAAAAAAAGTTATTTGGCAGACCCTTTATTTAATTTAACGTATCTTTCAAAAATAAATAAGTATTTCCATGAAAGTACGATTTGAATACGGGTTTTCGTTGACAGTTCAAAATTTTTTTTTAAATAAAACTCTCAAAAATTTCTAAAAACAAAAACTAGCATCATAATACAAAGATTAGGGTATCTGCTAAATTTTAAAAAGTTTCAAGAAACGATGACCGAAATTTGTTTACATTTGCTCTTAAAATAAAATGGTCAAAATTGGAGTAGCAGTTGAGCATGTTGCGCAAAGTTTGAAGCTTGGAACTATTTTGGAAATTTAAAAAAAATCGTTTCTGTGTGCTGAGTTTGAGTAGCTTAAATGGATTTTGAGATATCGTGATATCTGAAAAAAAACTAAAATTTTTTTTCACAATGTATAAAAAACTCAAAATAAATAATATTCGTTAACCCACAAACTATAATCATAATGTTTCATGTGTTATCGAGATCTGAATTTACCTAAATTTTCACAATTCATTTTCAGATCCCAAGAATATTTCTGAAAATCGCTTAAAAATTATTCTGAAACTTAAAACTAATCTAATTTTTTTATTTGCCATTTATTTTACTTCTGTTGGTTTATAATATAAATTTTGGGTTTTTATAGAAAACACAAAAATAAAACAATTTTTACAGGAACCAAACAGCTCAAAAAATTTAGAAATGTGGAAGTCTAAGCGGTATTAGGAATACACATACCAAATTTCAAGTTCCACGATATAGCGGATTGGCAATGCTGCCAAGTGGAAAACTTTTTTCATTCATGCCCCACCTCGAAGGAATTTCTGAAAATCCAGTCTACGAAACGTTAACAAATTTCAAGTTCCTCGCCTAAGCGGTTTGGGGAGTCCGTTAAGGGGGTACTTTTCCCACTTTTGACCCATTTTTACTACGTTGCTAGCCAAAACTTCAAAAAGTAGTTTATAAGTGAGTAAGGTTATTCAAAGGAACAGAATAGTAGAAGAAAGACTTTCCATTTTTTAGACTTTTCCCATTTTATCCCTCCCCGTAGGAATTTTTAAAAATGCCTCGCGGAATTAGAAAGTCGCTTACCAAATTTCAAGTTCCTTTTGTTAGTGGTTTGACCGGGTCACCAAGGAGGTGAATTTCTTTTTCGGGTTTTCAAAATCAGATGTTTACGAGGTAAGAGGAATCAACACATCAAACTTAAATTTCCTCGCTTTAGCTTTTTGTTCAATGCTTATCATGCTTCTACCTGTACTTATTTCTAAAAATCCTGTCTATGCGGATTTCTACTCCAAGTTTCAAATTCCTTGCTCAAGCAGTTTAGCTAGGTCGCCTAGGGGGAACTTTTCTCCTTTTTGCCCCACCCCGAAGAAATTTCCAAAAATTTCATTAGAACGGATGTCTATGTGGGATTCTAAACCAATATACCAAATTGGTATATTGAGCGTTTTGTTCAGGCCGCCAAGGGGTAGAATTTTCCCCTTCATGCCCCTCCTGATGAAATTACCAAAAAATCCCGTCGGAGCTGATGTATATACGGGATACGGAGGTTCCTACACTCAAAAAAAAAGTTTGTAAAGTCAGCAAAAAATTTTGGTGAGTCAGCAAAATTTTAGTCAGGAGGATGCTAGCAAAAAAGTTGCTAATGTCAGCAAAATCTTTTGCTGAAAATCAGCGAGCTGATTTTAGCAACAAAATTTGTAGATTCAGCAAAAGTTTTGCTAACACTTAGTAGATTAAAAATAAAAAGCCTTGCTAAAAATTAATAAATTTTTTGTTGAATTTTAGTAGACTGAAAAAAAACGCAAAAAATTTGTAGAAAAATTGTAATTTAGTTAATATATTTGCTGAAAATCATAAAACATATTTTTGTGATTCTTTTAAAAATAATTAACTATAATAACGAAATATAAAAATTTTCATTTTCCCACATTGACGAAATGAATTAATTTAATATCTGAAAATATATAGAAATAAATATGTATAACATAACAAAAATTTTCTTTCAATTACTTACATCAATGGTTGTCTAAATGATGCTAAATGAGCAACTGCCGAAGATAATTATAGAAACGAAACGAAAAAATAAACAAAAACAAACGAAAGGAAAAAGCAACCCTTTTTTGCAATAAGAAAAAGGAACCATAAAAATCTACCTAAGATGTGTGTCTTTGTCTTTCGCTTTACTCTGTCTACATTTCTGTATATGTTTGTTTGCAATTTGAACACACTATTATTATTCTATAAACATTTCGTTTAAATAAATAAATATTTTATTTTGTCTTTTATTTAATTAATAGACAATTATTTTCACAAACCGGTGACAACGCAAAATTTAAGTTGTTTTAATCCTCAATTTTGTTTTATGTATGAAAAAGAGATACAAAAACTTCCATGGTTGATTTTTTTATATGTCTTATTAGAGTTGTACTTTTTAGTATAATTTTCCTCTTCTCTACTACATCTTGACATGCCGCGACATCTACTTCATTCTGCGTATATCTTTCAATCTGGTTGTCGTCCACACTATTAATGTGCTTATCAGCACAATTTTTTTTTAGCAAAATAAATTAGTAAAACATTAGTATATTAGTAAAGCATTAGTATAAAACAGTTAAGTGCTGAATAAGTATAACAAAAATTTTAGCTGAAAACACGATTTTAGCAAAAAATTTTGCTAAAAAATAGTATACCTGATTTACAAGACGTTTTACTAACTATTCTACTAACTTATTTTATTGAATGTAGCTTCTGCGGTTTGGCCAGGCCGCCGTGGGGGAGAATATTCCGCTTCCTGCCCCTCCCAGCAGAAGTTTTTACCACGTCTCTGGGAAATGAAAAATACGGTACCCTATCATGGTGAATTTTTTAGTATCTGACTTGAATATAGCTCATGGTAGTTTAAGAAATCTACGACAACGCCTTCCCTGAGCGACTAGACCTTAAAGAGCGAAACATGCATTTATATGGGGAAAAAACTACTTTTTTCAGTTTTTGCTAATTTTTTTAAATGTTGTCATAGTTCTAAATGATAAATTATTCGATATAATGATAATATTATTTATTTAAAAAGCTATAAAAATATAAAATCGGTTAATAACTAAAGCAGTAATAAATACTGCCCCAGACCACTAAAGTGCCAATTATTACTTGACCGAAAAACACATAATAAAATTTTTTTAAATTGATTACTACAATGGAATTTTGTATTCAAAAGACTCAAAATCTTGAGATATGAAAGAAGTTTTTTTTTTTGATGTCGTTAACCTGTCTTAAGTTGATGTCAAAAACGGACAAACAAAAGCGAAAAAAATTATTTTTGCACTCCAGGGTCTTATTTAAAACATCTTAGAGAATAAATGTAAAAATTTAAAATTATTCCCCAATTTATTTGGGTATGGCAACGATTTGATTTTTACGGATTTCGAGGAAATTGTGTTTTTTGGTAATAACAAGCCTTATTTCTTTGTTGTCATAAAATATTTAATATCAAAAACTAGCTACTTTAGTAACTTCTGTTATTTTATAACAGTAACTCAAGATTGAAAAAAAAAATTTTTTTGAACGTCATTAACCCAATTTTAATTTACAAAAAAGGTCAAAGCTTTGTTTACAACTATTGAATTTTAACGTGATCTAAAATATTTAACACAATATCTCAAGATTCTGTGGCAATAATTTTGAGCAAATTAAACAAGATTAACCCGTGCCGTGCCGCATTTAGAACAAAGGTGATATTGAAGGAATTTATATATATTTCAACAAAAAATATTTAATTCCTTTTGTTTTACAATCCTTGCTACAGCCATTTTTTTTAATTCCTAAAAAAGTATTCTGAGCTAAATTAACCCTTAGATGCTCTTAGTGCCAAAGTAACCCTCAGTGGAAAAAACTTCAAAAATATATTGTCTTATGCTTAATAATATTAAATATGGATTTTTAAACCTAATAATTTCTAATTAATTTCAGTTAATATATTATTAAATTAAACTAGACTTTGGGGATACCGAATACTCTGGAGGAAAAACTTTTTTTCTTCTTCATTATTCGAAAGAACCTTATTAAAACCATGATAGTTAAATTCTGTCAGATTTTTTCAAAATCTTCATTACCATTTTAATCTTCATTAGATTTCCATGTTGAAGAATGCAATTGTGGAAATTTTTGGTGAAACATTAAAACGGGTAAAAATATTAGTGATCTGCATTACAAAATCGATAATTTTCAACAAAGAGTCTCTTTATGTTAAGTTAACACATGACCCATGTTGAGCAAAGTTTGCGGCTTGAAACTATTTTGGAAATTAAAAAAAAATAGTTTCTGTGTGCTGAGTATGAGTAGCTTAAATGGATTTTGAGATATCGTGATATCTGAAAAAAAGACACTAAAATTTTTTTTTCACAATTTATAAAAACTCAAAATAAATAATATTTGTTAACTATAATCAAAATTATTGCCACAGAATCTTCAGATATTGTGTTAAATATTTTAGATCACGTTTTCTTAAAATTTAATAGTTGTAAGCAAAGATTTGATCACGTTTCTTAAAATTCAATAGTTGTAAGCAAGCTTTCACCTTTTTTGTAAATTGAAATTGGGTTAATGATGCTAAATTTTTTTTTTTTCAATCTTGAGTTACTGTTATATAATAACAGTAGCTAATTTTCGATATTAAATATTTTATATCAACAAATAAGGCTTGTTATTACCAAAAAAAACACAATTTCCTCGAAATCCGTAAAAATCAAATCGTTGCCCTACCCAAATGTATTAGGGGATAATTTAAATTTTTTTTACTTTTATTCTCTATAATGTTTTAAACAAGACCCTGGAGTGTAAATATCAATTGTTTCGCTTTTGTTGAAGAAAACATTTTTAAATTTCAAATTAGAGTTTTGAAAAGCACCCCAAAAACTGTGTCCGTTTTTGACATTACCCTAAGACAGGTTAACGACATCCAAAAAAAAACTTCTTCCATATCTCACGATTTTAAGTCTTTTGGAAAAAAAAATATATTGTAGTAATCAATTTAAAAAAAATTTAATATGTGTGCTCGAATTTTTCGGTCAATTAGTAATTGGCACATTAGTGGTCTGGGGCAGTATTTATTACTGCTCTAGTTATTAACCGATTTTGGATTTTTATACCTTTTTAAATACATAATATTATCATTATATCGAATAATTTATCATTTTTTCCCATATAGATGCATTTTTCGCTCTTTAAGGCCTAGTCGCTCAGGGAAGGCGTTGTCGTTGAGGTCTTAAACTTTTTTTTTTGCTTTTAAAATTTAGCTTTTTACTTTATTTTTTTTCAAAAAAAAAATGTTTTTTGTTTTGGTCAATGTTTTTTATGCTTTTATTTTAAAAATTAGCTCATTACTTCATTTCCATTTTGTTTTCAAACATTTTTGGTTTGTTTTTTTTTTTTTTTTTTGTTTTCTGCATTTTAATTTTGTTCTTTATTTGATTTTTATTTAAATTTTTTTTTTGTTTTGATATTTTTGTTTATAGTTTTGTTCATTCTTTTCTGTACTTTTTTTTAAAACTGGGTTTAAGGCTTTTTTTTGTATTTTTCGCCTTGAAATTTTTATGAAATTTGTCTTAACAATCTTAACGGTTTTTTCTGGGATTTCAGATTTTTTAAGGCAAACAACTTTTTTTTTTTTTTTTTTTTATTTACACTTTCGCCATGTAGAGATACGCGTTTATTAAAAACTTTACTTTTCTTTTTGATGCATAAAATGCAACTGTTCTTTATTAATATTTTAAAAACCTTAAAGCTACTTAAACTCTAACAATAAATATAAACTAATGCGTACGTAAGTATAAAGAGTGAGAACATAAAAAGTGTCAATTAAGCGGTTCTCACGCTAAAGGTAAGCTCGTGTATTTGGCAAACCATTATGTCTGCAGGAGTTCAAACTCTGTTTGTCACTGTTGACACTACGAATACACTACAATATTGAAGTCATATATTAAAAAATTAGAGGGTACCCCTTGTCGGCCTGTACAAACCGCTCAATATACCAATTTGGTATATTGGTTTAGAATCCCACATAGACATCCGTTGTAATGAAATTTTTATAAATTCCTTCGGGGAGGGGCAAAAAGGGGAAAAGTTCCCACCTGGCGACCTAGCCAAACTGTTTGAGCAAGGAATTTGAATCTTGAACCCCAATATTTTTGCAAATGTAGTTCAGAATATATCAATTAAAACTAAAAATTTTAAATTTAAATTGAGAAAATATCAATTGGTGTTCATTTTTATTAAAATTCAGAAAAAATAAATTAAGTTAAGAATTTTCATTTTGAATAAAAAAACATTAATTGATGTTAAGAATTTCCGTTTACACTAATGTTATAAAAATTAAATTTATATTCACAAAATTCCAAGCAAATTTTAGAACACATTAACTGATTAGTAATTCTGACTTTCAATTGGTGGTATGGCAGTTTCTCTATTCTAAATTTCTAATTGAAATTCTGAATTTCAATTGATAGTAAATAAATATATGTTCACAATGTTTATGAAACTTTTTTATATAATGATGAAGATATATGAAACATTTGGAATACATTTTTGTGAATCTCTTAATCATATCTATGAAAACTTCATAAATATGATAAATAATTGATGACAAACGGTTTATGAAGCAGTTGCATCAATAATTTACACCAAAAATATTTTGGTGTAAATTTATTAAACTATTCAATTTATTAACACTGTTGCAAATTCATATTCACAAATTCAGACGATTCTGTTTGACTTTCAAAAAATAGCAATTAAAATTTAAAATACGATAATTAACACCATATGTTATCAAAAAATTACTTTTGTTTATATAAAATCGCATTTGTTTTTCATAAATAAGCAAATGTTAATCGAAAAACCCCATTTTAAATTCAAAAAATTTCCAAATGTAATTCAAAAAATACCATTTGAAATTTAAAAAATACCAAATATAAATCGGAAAATACCAAATGCTATTCAGAAAACACCAAAAGTAATTCAGAAAATACCAAATGTTATTCAAAGATCACAATTTTCCATCCCTGGACTAGTTGCTGGTTGTTAAGAGAATAAACAAGCACAATAGAGATTGAACAAAATAAAATTGTTACTCTTGTGTTAACAGAAAAACACGCAAAAAAATATAAGTGCAAAATAATCTATGGGGGAGGTTTTTAATATTTTCCACCAATTTTTTGTTTTTATATATGTGTCATATTATATTAAGTAAAATACAGATTAACATATCTTTTTTATAAAAAAAATCAAATTACATATCACTTTTTGTTGTTAATTTTTTAGTACAAGTTGATTGCTTAATCAATTTCTTTGTGACGCTATATGTAATCTTGTTATATTTCATTTGAAATATGGGCCCATATAATAGTATCTGTTTGTATGGGGTTAGATTTAATGTAAATCAATTAGATAAATGTCCAGTTCAATTTTATAGAATTGTATTAGATTGTATCAGTTTTGTATCTAATTGCATCAGTTTATATCTAAACTGATACAAATAGATATAATTATATAAAAACCAGATATTATTGTAACCGGATTTTGACCTGATATAATTGTATATGATTTTATGCAAACTGATACATCTAAATATAATTATATCTGAGTTTTAGTCTGGTAAAATTGCATAGAGTAATTTTATTCCACTATATCTTTTAATTTAAAACAATTAATAAATAAAATTACTTGTTTCAAACTAAATAATGTTGTAGTGGACCAAAATTTATCTTAGGAAATTTTATAAATGTTTTCCCATAATATGCTCAACATTGCCAAACATCAAAAAAAATTTGGTTTTTATCCATAAAAAGCGCTCAATAATAGCTATCGTTTGAGTCCATGACAAAATTTGCATATTTCTTAATTCGGGACAGGCTAATACATAGACTGCGGCAATATATAGTTTTATCCAAAAGAAAATCTACATTTTTCTGGTATGGAACGATATACAACTATGAATAGATCAAGATATCGTTTTATCCAAAATTAAATAATTGTTTTTTTTTGGATATTGCACCATAAGTTATTATATAGTTTTGACTTGTGTTATATCTAATTATACATGTATTCGTACATAATTAGATTACCCATATTAACCAAATAAAATAAAATAAAAATAATGTTATACTTATGTCATATACGATTATATATCGGTCGATGTGTAATAAGATATAATATATATATGTGACATCGTATTGAAAAATTTAAAGGAACAAATTTTTGTATATAAACATTATTGAATTCAATTGGTTAACCGTTCCTCGATTAATCGATGAATTTTGATTAAACAATTGTTCGAGTAAATTAAGAATGCCAATTTCGAATAGCAAATAACTCGAACAATTTTGGTCGATTGATAGAGTTAAATTAGTAAAATGTTCTAATTAAGTTTATATTTTATAAAAAATTGAATGGTTTCATATTTTTTAATAATATTTTTTTTTATAATACAAAATCGTTTTAATTTAAATATTGTACTTTTTAATTAGGGATATGACATCTTTACGTGGCTCCCCGATATGGGTAATACTGTACTAATAAAAACTTTAACGCACTTGGTGCGGACATTTCGTAAATTCGGATTTTGTATTTATTTTATGTGTTATTATGAATTTTTAAGACAAAGTTAACAAAATAAAATAATTGAAATTATTTGAGTTACTCGAGTTATTTTAAAATTTTACTCGATTAATCGAGTAAGCTAGAAGCCCCGAAAACGAGTTACTCGTTTACTCGAACAAAACCAAATCCATGCATAAACATGCATGCATATAATAGCATGCAATAACATATATATTTATATAAAATAATGCATGATTAGCGTTTTTACTCGGGGTACTTTTTTTGCATGATGTTGTCAGTACTGATGTCGTTGAAGAATACCTAAAATATCAGAGTTGCCAGAGTTTAAAATGAAAAGTTATAACAAAAACAAAATTGTCTGGGTTAGTAAACTACCCATGTACACTCAAAAAAAAAGTAAGTAAAGTCAGCAAAACATTTTGCTGAGTCAGCAAAATTATAAGATTCAGTAAAAGTTTTGCTAACACTTCGTTGATTCAAAATTTAAGAAGTGAAAAAGATTAAATTCGGCTCTTCCGAATATTTGGATACCCCCATCTTGGTGTTTGTATTAACCAGTATACAACCTTAAATACATTTTATTTAATGATAATTGCGGAGTTTCATTATTCTGGTAATCCAATTCATTTAATTTTTAATAATCGGCCGTTTTTCAAAATTATTATTTTCAAAAATTTTATCTGCGAAAACAGAGAATCCGATTTTTTGGAACACCAAAATACCGAAATTTAGCTTGCAGTTTTCTGTTAAATACTTAAAAAATTTGTGAATAATGTTAAAATTGCTAATGTCTAAATTGTTATTGTTTAAATGCAAGGGCTACTTGATTTTTGATATTATACAAATCTGGCTCTATAGTATTTTGCATGCTATTAAAGTAGTATTCATAACATTCATATATGTAGCTACATGTACTGAAGGTTTAAACCTGATTTGTGTGTAGTTTACAAGCAATTTAAAATTTTTTAACTATTATTTACAAAATACTATAATTATTTTAAAAGACAGATTAGTTTTATTGGCTTTAAACATGTCAAACTTCCATTTTTAATGTGAATCAAAAATTAAATGGATTAAGAAATAAGAAGAAAAAGAATAGAAGTAAATAATTCTTTAATATAATTAAAAAGTTAAGAATGTTAAGAAAAAAGTAAATTAGCATTAAGTTCATTTGTTTGGTTTTATTTGCAATCCTGATCCAATTTACTTACAATATTGGCTGAAATATAAATACCTCAGCACCAAATTGTACTAAATTTATGTTTTTTAACTGCTAATTTAAATAGAAAAATGGTTTCAAGCTAATTTATTACAAAACCCATGTATTAAACCAAGTATTACAAATGTAATTATATTTTACTTATTTATTTAAAAATATATTAAAACGTCAAAGAATAATATTGTGAAGGTTCAACCCAGTATGCAACAAATAGGTTTTTCATCCTGATGGTAACTCTTTTATAGAGAGTATGTTTGTAGAATTAAGGGCCGTTATTATAACTTGCCTTTAAAGTAAATGTTAGTAAAAAGTAACTTTAGCTAATATGAGGAATAAAGTAAGCTATAATGTTTTTCGTTATTACAACTTCCCAATAAAATAAAATTAATATTTTTGTTAATGTGGCAGCACCAAACTAAAAACCGATTATTGGTTTATGAATTGGTTTATAAAAATACGTAGTGGCAACGTACTTTTATTTATTTGTTTACAAACAAACAATAATTTGTGAAATTCGGTTGTGAAATTCGGTATTTTCTTCTTCTTCTTTATAGAGCAGAAAATGTTGTAACTTTAAACACATAAACCTTACGTTTAAAGTTAAAGGCAACAATGTCTTCCCTTTAGCTTATCGGTCACTTTTAGCTTAAAGTATACTTATAATAACGAAAAACTAATAATCTGTCAGATAACGACCGAACTTTAGCTATTGGCAAGTTGTAATAATGGCCCTAAGTGCATTAAAAACGTGATAAATTTAGCGTTTTTATATATGTCGGTCATTCCAGGGCAAATCGGACAAAATCTGACCTTGTGTTTCCCGATTTAAATTAAATTTTGAATTCGTTACCACTTAAAGATTGGTGTTTATAGTTTTTCTAATTTCGAAAAACCCAAGGAGTGATGCGCGTTTTAGTTTTTTTGAAAAATGAGAAATATGGAAAAAGTGTGTAAGTCTGTGTATTGGTAAAGAATTGATTTTTTATGCAAGTTATATTTAAAATGCTTTTTTTTAACGTTTGGCCACTCTCGTTTTAAAAAAAGAATGCCCGTTTGCAAAATAAGAAATTTCCCTAATTTAGCTGCATATTCACATTTTTGGGTCCCGGGGTTTAACTATTTTTAATGATCTTTTAAAAAAAGCTTATAGCATTTTTAAATAGAAAGAAACAGCATTTTGTTATTTTATTGTTTAGATTTATTAAGATTAATTTTAAAAATGTAATGTTAAGGAGCGTCTCTGTTTTCATAACTATCTCTGTTTTCATATCTATACATTCAAATTTGTGGATTTTTCTGTACGCAAAAGATAAAAGAATCTACTGAAATATTCTGTTATAAAAATTAAAATTTGTAACCCTTTCCAGCACACGTTTGCCATCTAATATCAGATTTTCTTAGAAAGAACCTGATGTTGAAAGGTTAAAAACTACATTTTAGAAACTTAATATTGAAGTAGATTCGTTTATCTTTCATGAAAACTTAAACATTAAATGTATTGTTTTTAAAAAGAGACATTTAAACGGCGCCTTAGCTCAACATTTCTAAATTTATTCTTTTTAATTTTGAAAAATGAATAAAAATAACAAATTGTTGTTTTTCTATGGAAACATGATGCTAGCTTTTTTAAAAAATCGTTAATAATATTTACAAACCGGGACCCAAAAACACGAAAATTTTGTTTTTTAGTAAAAACTCCATATTTTTACATGCATCTTGTATTCAAATCCAGAGTTTCCAAATTGATAAAAGTGCATTTATAAAAGAAATTGCATAAAAAATGCATGTCTTTTTAACGCTAAAAAAACTTCATTTCGCAGTAAAAAAAAAGTAGAGCAGTATACCAGTGCAATTTAAATGGTGATAATCAGATGAATATTAAATAAAATACAAATATTCAAATTTGCACTTTTTGCATTTTTCACATTTAAAAAAAAATTACATTAAATATATATTTTTTTTTAAAATGCTGCTATAAATTGTTCATCATTAGTGAAACTGCAACTCACAAAAGCTCAAAATTTTGATAAAACAAATTTAGATCGTTTCTTTTTTCAGCAAAGAAAAAATAAAATTAATTTCTTTTTTCGCAATTAAGTGCTTTTAAGCGACTTTAATCTTTTAAGTCGTATTAATTGGTTAAACAACTTAATATTTTAATTAAATTAAGCAAAAATATATCACTTTTTTAAATAGTTTGAAAAGAAGTTGATGAAAACCTTCTTGAAGCAAAAATCGTAGGCAGGCACTTAAAAAGTGCTAAAAAGAGCTAGATGACAAATTTAATCATAATGAAAAAGCACTAACAGAAAATAATGAGAGTTTTGTGGAGTACAAAAACATTAAATTTAGCGCAAAAACCGACAAATTGGCATCGCTGTTGGTGATTTCCTAGTTGCTTTATTTAAATTTTCACATTTTTATGGATTCAAACCTAGCATGAAATTTTTTCTAAACCATTATTAACAAATTTAAGTTTTGTTATAAAAAGTTAACAATATAAATTTGTAAATAATTTTTTTGTTTAAAAATCAAATTTTGTAATTCGTGTGTTATCTTCCATAGAAAAAAACTTGTTAGAATTTTTGCGAAAATGCTCAGGATGTTTTTGCAATTAAGGTGGAAAATTAATGTGTAATGACTTAATAATGAATCTTAATAATGAAAATACCATAAACAATTTAAATAAAATAAAACTAAAAAAATTTGAGCTTAGTCCACACAAAAAAAATCGTTGCCAAGTAACTAAGAGCATTTCAACTGAAAAAGATTTTTCGCATAAATTATTCAATAATTAAGTAGAAACAAATAAAAACTTTTTAAAATGTTACTAGTTTTCGGATAACTTTTGTTAATAAACTTTATTAGTTGAAATTCACCTAATTACTTTAAAAAGATTTTTTTGTGTGTAAATATCAAAAAAAAAAAAAAAAAATAGAAGAACAAAAAGCAATCAATGTGTAATCGTGTTATCTTGTTGCAGTACTACTGTACTATATAACAACTTTTCCATCCCTGTAACAAAAAATTTTTTCTTTTGTAATTTTTATTTATAGTCCAAAGTGGGTTGCCGAATTACCGATTTTTTTTTTAATTGCCGATTTTTCATAAAAATCATCTCTCAGCCATGAGTACATTACACAGGCCTACAATGATTTTGGTGCCGCTAAAAATAAAACAGATTTCAAGTACGTTCGGTACCCTGATAAAAAATTGATACTTACTTTTTTAATGCTACGTGTAGTTTTCGAGATTTCGCAAGGATAAATAAATTAAATAACATTTAATAAATTTATTAAAAAAACAAACTTTTTTACTACATATTCACCACAAATATAACAAAATGTATTTGGATTATTTACACAACACCTTCTCGACGACGGCATATCGATATTATCATTTAATCAAAGAAATTAATTGACTATAATGACATTAAGTATAATAAAATACATTTTTTAGGTTATGACCGATCGATACAAACCTGAACGTAGCTTCGCGATTTTGACAGCTAACCATGACGTCTTGCGGACTAATTAACCAAATTATAACATAGAATTAGCGGCACCAAACAAAAAATTTTTTTTTGTAGGCCTGTGTAATTGTAGATTTAAATGCTCGTATTGGTGTAGTACAACAAGATGCTCTAGAAACGTTTGATTCTGAATTCAACTCAGGGCTTAAAACTCGAAAATCAATGGATAAGGTCGCTAAGCCCAATGGTAAAAAATTCATAGAATTTTGTAACAATTATGGTTTGGTAGTACTAAATGGAAGAACTTCCGGTGACGAAGATGGGTGTTTTACATTCGTTGGGCCCGTAGGAAATTCAGTTATTGATCTGTGTTCGGCACCAATTGATATGCTTAGATTTGTAGAGCGTTTTTCTGTGGAAAATAAAATATGGTCGGATCATTTACCTGTTAAATTGACCCTAAGCTTTTCCTGCACCCAAAAAAATAATGATAAAAAGAGGATAAATCTGTTACCAAAATTAAAATGGAATGCCAAAAATATTGAAAATTATTGTGCCAAATTGAACGTAAACCTTTGCAATTTAAAACAACAAAAAGAGAACATAGATATACATGATCTAAGTCAAGTTATCTTGAAATCGTATGAATCTCCAACAGTTAATTACAGAAAAATTCATTTCAGAAACAAATGGTTCGGTATAGAATGTAAAATTGCCAGAGAAAATTCCTTAATATCATTAAATTCTTTTAGAAAATCACAAAGTGCTGACGATAAGCAAGAATACACTGAAAATAACAAATGTTACCAACAAATTTGCAAAACGAAAAAAAAAAACTATTACAATAATATTGAAAAACAGCTTAACTTGGTTACGGACAGTAAAAAATGGTGGCATCTGGCTAAGGAAATAAGAAATGAAGAAAATTACATTGGGAATCACACAAGTGCCGAAAATTTTAGAGAATATTTTGAAACATTGTTAAATCCTACAAGCAGTGCAATGAATATTCAGTAAGCAGCAAATTTAAGTATACATAGTTACAGATCTTGATAAACCATTTACTTTGCAGGAAATAAAACGAGTTCTAGCTAAGGTCAAAGAGAACAAAGCGCCTGGGGAGGATAGAATACCTTATGAATTTTTTAAAAATGCTAGTAACGACTTCCTTAATTCCTTGGCAAATACTTATACCAAAATACTCAATGGAGATGGTTCGGTTGACATTTTCGAGCGTAGTGTTGTTTTTCCAATATATAAAAAAGGAGATTTGAATGAACCAAGCAATTACAGGGGTATGAATTGCATAGGAAAGATCATGATGGGTGCAATAAATGAGAGAATAACGGAATGGACAGAAAACTACCATATATTAAATGAATATCAAGCTGGCTTTCGCAAAGGGTATTCCACCATTGATAACATCTATAATCTTACAGCTATTATAAATATAAAATTTAATGAAGGAAAAAAAGTCTATGCGTTCTTTGTAGATTTTAAAGCCGCATTTGATCGAGTTCCTAGGGCGCTTTTAATTTATAAACTTTCCCAAATGGGAGTATCTTTAAAGACTAAGGATTATTGAAAAAATTTACAACAACACTAAGTCCTCTGTATGGACCGGTTCTGAAATATCAGAGCATTTTGATACGAACTCCGGCGTTAAACAAGGATGTTTACTGTCCCCACTTTTATTTTCATTATATTTAAATGACTTGCATGAAGACTTAAAAGGCGGTTTGTTAATAAACAGCATGAACATTAGAGTCCTAATGTACGCAGACGACATTGTAATTTTATCTGAAAATGTAAATATGCTGCAACAAATGATTAAGAACTTAGAGATATATTGTAGTAAATGGGACATGGAGGTTAATCTTACGAAGTCTGAAATAATGGTGTTTAGGAAGGGCGGCAGAATTGGTAAAAATGAAAAATGGAAATTTTATGGAGAGGTTGTCAAAATCGTGTCTGAGTATAAATACCTGGGCATAGTATTAACCCCTACAATGTCTTACACAAAGCATATAACTTCAAAAACCAATGCTGCAAGAGTATGTATAAATATCACTTGGAGAAGTTTTATTGCAAAGAGGGATGTGTCGCTAAAAGCTAAGTGGAGATTATTTCAGGCTGTTTGCAGATCCATACAAACATATGGGGCACAAGTATGGGGATTCACGGGTTTTGATTACGTAGATAAATTGCAAAGGTTTTTTACAAAACGTATTTTGAAGTTACCTAATAATGCTCCTAACTATATTCTGGCTTTGGAAACAGGACAGGATGATGCTCACTTTTACACATATAGCCTACATTTACAATATATCTCTAAAACACTTTTTGATTTTGATAATCATAGATTACCCCATAAACTGTCAAAAATAGTAATGTCTCAAAATATTTTTTGGTTTAAAGATTTTGTTAATCAATTGAATAACAATGACTCTTTGCAAAGACAGTTGGAATAAAACTTGTCTGGCCCTGCTAGAAATGATGAAAACCCAATCTTACCAGAATTACTGGGAAGCTGCCGTTAGTAGTCGACAGAGAATATATAAGTTTTTAGATTATTGGAAAGGTTTCTCTTACTGTAACGATCATTATAACCAGCATCAAATATCAGTGATCATGAGAACACGTGGCGATCTTTTATGGCTGAATGCAAACAGATACACCACTGGCCAATCCAGACTATGTTCGTTATGCAACCTAAATGAAGAAGAAACTCTACAGCATTTTTTAGGAAGATGCCCAGTCCTAAATGATATAAGACGTAGGTATCTGCGAAACTCAATATTATCAGATTATGAAATTTATGATATATTAAACGGTGATATAAAGGGAAATTGGAGTTGTTTGTATAATTATGTCAGAAATGCAATGAAATATAGAAAATTTTTAGTAGACGAATTTAACTTCTAAACTAAAACTAGTAATCAAAATGAAAATGAAAATTAAAAAAAAAAAAAAAAAAAAAAAAAAAAAGGAATTTAAATATTATATAGAATACATCTAAACTTCCGGCAGACGGTTAAGAAACCACGCCGTATACTCTTTATTACTATTTTAAGTTAAATAAACTAATAATTGAATTGTAGTTTTTGAATGTAAAAATTTGGAAAAAGAAAATAATAATAAAGAACTCTAATCTAATCTAATCTATATTAATTATTAATATATTAATAAAATATATATTTTTATAAAATATATTATATATATTATTATATATTATTAATATATTAATAGAACAGTTTTTAATAATAATATTAATATTATTTAAAATTTTTTTTCTGTTTTCTATTGCCTTCTTTTTTTTTGTTTGTTTTTATAAAATTCAATATTCCTAAAGATTTTCAACTACAACCAAGAATAATCTACATCTACAAATTCCTACAAAATTCTTGCTACAACATAGCAAGAATAATCTACAACACCTACAAATTCTTACAACTACAAAATAAAAAAAATCTTAAAAAAAATTTCTGCAAATAACTTGATAAGCCACGTGGATTTGAAAAAAATGGGTTTCACTGCCTTATAGTCTTAAAGCGATGAACATGTAATAGAAGACACCTCTTGGCACTTATTACAAGTATCTAGAATATAAAAGTCCAGAAAAACAGCGACTTTTTCTTAAAAATAGGAAAATCTTAAATAAAATTTCTGCAAAAACATGATAAGCTACATTGATTTTGAAGAAATGGTTTTCAATGACTTCTAAGCATCTGTTAAGCAAGACGTTCGAGCTATAAATTCTTGTAATAAAACTTCAGGTTCTGATGAGATCTTTAGCCAGATCGAAATACTAGTATCAACCTAGCTAATATGTTTGATTTGCTTTATTTTTGTAAATATACGGAGGTTGAAAGCTCGTTATAAATTGAAAATATTTTACCGTTAACAGCACCAACAAATACTACCGTTACCCAACCACAACAGCAGGTTTCGTTGCAGCAACCCCAGGTTTTCGTGGCTCCTCAGCCACAAAGGCAACCGACAATGGTCACCGCTGCACAGTCACAGCACGTAGAAAATCAACCACAGCAAATTTTTAATCAGCAACAACAAGCCAACAACAACATATTTTAACCCAGCCTGATATTCCGCATCAACCAACTGTTTTAGGTTGATGCGGTTTTGGTATATGCTCCGCAATATTTTTGGCCACCGCCACCATCAATGTATGGTATGCCCGTTGCAAATATACCGCAGCAACCGGGAAGTGTAAATTGTGCAATGCCAGTTTATCCATGGTCAGCACCACGTAAGTTAGATGTTTCAAAATGGAATATTCGTTTTGATGGTACCGATAAAATGGATGCTGAAGATTTTGTCTTCCGAGTAAACACACTGCGGAGTGATTACAATTGTGCTGTGGATGACATTCTGCATAATTTTCAATACCTGTTGACCGGTCAAGCTATTGACTGGTATTGGAATCATCGCAAATTGGCACCAATTAATTGATGGAGTGATCTGCAAAATTATGAAAAGCAATGGAAATTATGAAAAGCAATTTGAAGCCCGCTTTAGCTGAACTTTTATTCCCGTTCAAAATGCAAAGTTTGGCTCGTTTTGGGGAAGAGGTTAAGAAAGCTGAAATTTTGTTGTTGAATCAAAGACAGGCGTACCAACAGCGTGCAAATGTACCACACCGCATTCACGAAATTACTTGCGAAGAGGAGATGCCGATGTCTGAAGTACAGGTGGATGTTATTAGTGCTAGCAGTCGCTATACTTGTTGGAACTGTCGCCAAGTTGGTCACAGTTTTGTGAATTGCACAGTGGTTCCACGCAGAACTTTTTGCTACAGGTGTGGAAAAGACAGCGTCATTACACCTGAATGTCCAAAATGTCAGGGAAACCAGACCAGGAACCCGTCTCAAACTGGGGAGACGCAGTCGAATCAATCGTAAACCCAGTTAAGTTAAATTGTTCTTCTGCAGGAAAAAAAATAAAAATATTAGAAAATTTTTCTATTGAAACCGAAATTGAGGGATCTGAAACCCTTACATACTAGGATTAATGAATATAAGGAGGCAAGGGAAAGGATTTTTGGAGAGATTTATAATAAAATAAGGAAGGCAAGGGAAAGGTATAAAATACGCAAGAGTTTGCGACATCAAATTGCGTCGACTAGATTGTATGAGGGCGACGATAATAGATTTTATACGCGTTTAAATATTAGCGGCCAGGAAGTGAAGGTTTATTAGACAGTGGGGCGACAATTACCATTCTTGGTAAAAAATTGCTTTGAATTTGTAAGAAAAGCTCAGCTTGAAGTTCACCCATTTAGTTGTAGGATTGGAACCGCGGACGGAGCTTTGCATAAGATCGTAGGTCGAGTCAGGGCTAAAGTTGAGTTCAACAACTTAGAACATATTCTTTCTTTTTTCTTGGTACCGATTTCATTAAATTTTTAAATTATTTGCTGGCGTTGCCAGTTTAACAACAAATGGGGTTACTCTTTGTGATGAGACTGAGTCGGAAACACTTGACGTAAAAACTCATTCTCTTCCACCGCACCAAAAACAGCAATCGGACGAGATTATCGCAAAGTTTTCGTGTTACTGTAAAAGAGGCTTAGGTAAAACACACCTAGAGACCCACACAATCGACACGGGAGACGCGACTTCAGTGAAAGACAGACATTATCCGGGCTCTCCGGCTGTGCAGAAATTGATGTATGCCGAGCTAGATAGAATGCTTGATCTAGGTGTCATTGAGCCTAGCGAAACTCCCTGGAGTCATCCGGTGACCTTAGTCCGAAAGGGCGAAAAAAATCGATTATGTTTAGATGCTCGCAAGCTCAATGCACTTACGGTCAAGGATGCCTATCCGCTACCGCATATCGAGGGTCTGCTCAGTCGCTTTTGATATACGTATTTCATTTCTAGTGTAGATCTTAAAGACGCTTTCTGGCAGATACCCCTAGAGCAGTCTAGTAGAGAAAAAACTCCATTCACGGTTCCAGGTCGACCGGTTTACCACTTTACGGTACTGCCTTTTGGGTTGTGTAATGCAGCTCAAAGGTTATGCCGTTTAATGGATAGAGTGATCCCCTCGGTACTTCGTGATAGAATTTTTGGCTACACCCAAAAAAATAAGTTAGTAGAAAAGTTAGTAAAACATCTTGTAAATCAGGTATACTATTTTTTAGCAAAATTTTTTTGCTAAAATCGTGTTTTCAGCTAAAATTTTCGTTATACTTATTCAGCACTTAACTGTTTTATACTAATCCTTTACTAATATACTAATGTTTTACTAATTAATTTTGCTAAAAAAAATTGTGCTGATAAGCGCATTAATAGTGTGGACGACAACCAGATTGAAAGATATACGCAGAATGAAGTAGATGTCGCGGCATGTCAAGATGTAGTAGAGAAGAGGAAAATGATACTAAAAGTACAACTCTAATAAGACATATAAAAAAATCATCCATGGAAGTTTTAGTATCTCTTTTTCATACATAAAACCAAATTGAGGATTAAAATAACTTAAATTTTGCATTGTCACCGGCTTGTAAAAATAATTGTCTAATAATTAAATAAAAGACAAAATAAAATATTTATTTATTTAAACTAAATGTTTATATGTGTGGTCAAATTGCAAACAAACATATACAGAAATGTAGACAGAGTAAAGTGAAAGACAAAGACACACATCTTAGGTAGATTTTTATTGTTTGTTACGGATTTGGAAAATAGAAAGAAAAAGTTAGTTAGTAATTGATCGTTGGAGTGACCGGTTTGAAAAGAAGAAAAAAGTTAAATTAGAAAAAAAAGTGAATAAAATAAAAATGTTAAACAAAAAAAAAAAAAAAAGAACTAAACATGTGTGAACACTTCTGCCCGAGAAAAAATCAAAAGTTTCATTTCAATAGTTTGTGTTGTTTTAATTAATTAAATAAAAAAAATAAATTTTTTTTTGTTGTGAAAAAGATTTAATTAAAGCTAAGTGGTGGATTTAAATTAAATAAATATAGACCATAGAAATTAATTTGTAATAAACTGCCACCACATAAAAGAATTATATACTTAAATATACATATATACATAAATATTTAAAATAAAATTTAAGGGAAAAAAACCCAATTGGAAAAAAAATAGAGTTGTGAGCAAAAATTATGGTTAAACAAAATTAAAATACAAAAAAAAATTATTGTTCATTTGTGCAAAGAAAATGTTTAAACTATGAAAAAACATGTGAATCCAACAATTATAAGACATTATTCAACAAAAAAAAAAATTATGTGAACTGTAAAAAGAAAAAAAAATTACATAAAACATTTTTTTTCTATTGCCAATGCTCTCCACAAATTCGCATAAAACTCTATATTAACCATAAAAGAAAAAAAAACCTTAACCAAATAAAAACTATTTTATTCCTGAAACAATTAAAAACTGTCAATTTAAAATCGAAACAAAAAGAAGAAAAAAAAAAAACTTAACCAAATAAAACTATTTTATTCCTGAACATTTATAAAAGTTTACTGTGCTTCAAAAAAAAACATAAACGTGCAGGTTATGTGCTTATGACCAGCGTTAACAACAAAATTTACAACAAAACATCAACGACTGTAGCAGATTCAACCACAACTATAACGACGGTGGCGGCGAATTTTATAACAACGGCGGTAATAATGTCATCAGCGACGGCTACATCGAAAACAGAAAAAGATAAGATTTATAAAGACAAAATGTATTATTAATCCTAATATTATCTTATTATCAATATTGTATTATTCCTTACACTATATTATTATTATAATTATTATGGGTAATTTTTTTAATTACTTAATATACTTACACTTATAATTATACTTACACCTAAATTTATACTTAACATTATACTTACATTAATAATTAAATTTTTACACTCAGAATCATACTTACACTTACTCTTAAAATTATTCTTACACTTACCTTTATGATTATATACATACTTAAAATTTACACTTACCTTTATAATTATTTCTATTAATCTAAATATTTTCTCATTATAACTAGAAACATGCAAACCATTGAAATTACTAAAAATAAACAATTTAATGTAAATTATAAAATGAAACCTTAATTCTTTTAATTAAAGAGGAATGTTAGGGAAAAGACAGGTGAGGTAAGAAAGCGATCATATAAGGGACAGTTAGTGTTAAAATAGGGTAATTAAAACTGTCATAGGCGTCTGATTTTGTATCAGTAGGGAGGGAAAAGTTTACCCCAAATGGCATAACATCAAGCCATCTTTATAAATGTATTTGACTAATAATTTTTTTTATAAATTTATTTTATTTTTTCAATCTACTTTCGGTATTTGATCAGGCATATAAAGTAGATTTTATGTGTCAACGCGCTAGAATCCGGGTCGAGAACCACTATACCAAAGTCCTTGTAGCTAGCTGGGAAAATTGTCATCTTTTATGCCTCTTAGACTTTATTTCATTTTTAACAACTCATGCTTCGGCATGATGAGAATATTTCACATTTTGTGAACGGTAACTAGCCGGCGCGTTACATAAAATGGCGCCCAACGTTAACGCCGCTTTAGGGTGGCTCGGAAATAAAATTTAAAATTTTTTTTTGTTTAAATATCATTTTTTTTTACTTTTATCGATTTTATGATTTTGTCATAAGTCATGATTCATTGGGAAAATTAATCCTAATGTCATTTGCAATGCAAGGCTTAATTTCATGATAAGGGTAATACACTCGGAACCATTTTATAACATCTCAAATTTTGTTTTAAAAATTTTGGAATTTATAAGTCCGAACTGACGATATTGAGTCGAGCGGTTGTCTGTTGCTATAAATTTTGGATTTCTTTAAAACATTATATGTTCGAATTTTACTTTGTTAAAGTCCATATCTGACTCTTTTGAAAACGGGTAGTTATGTTGCATAACAATTGGACTCGAGCATGTGAGTGTAATGTACTGGTTACATTAATCACACTGGTTCTCCGAGAACATAATTTTTTTTTATAATTACTTGAGGCATCAAAATTTTTTTTATAAAAGAATTGATGGGCCAAGTAAAATTTGGGAATAGTCAGTATATTTCGGTATCTATGCATTCTCTATTTAAATAATATGATCGTTTTTTTTGCTATAACCTGTAAATACCTAACATTCCTCTTTATAATTTATGATATTTTGAAAAGTTCGAATTTTTGCAAATTTAAAACATTTAAAAATTAAAACATTTTTTTAAAAAAAAAAAAAAAACACACATAATATTTTGCTAAATTTTCTTAACATTTTTCTTTTAATTCTCACGAGATTTTTCTTAATTTTTTTTTCTCTTATTTTTTTTCACGTTGCGTATCGATTAATATCGAAAACTATATTTAATTTTTTTATAATTTAGACCTAAAACATTTTCATCTCTTCTCTCTTTATCATTTGGGTAAATAAGGAATACAATAATTTAAAATTTTTTTTTTATATTAAGTGCAGTATGCACAAACACAATACGAGATTAGTTACGAGTAATGCGAAATCTCCAGATTCTGTAGATATTTCTGAAAATATCGCGAAACCTCTTGAAATCTTCTAAAGATACCACGAAATATTCCAAAGACATCTCGAAATCTTCCAAAGAAATCTCGAAAACTTCTAAAAATACCACAAAAGTTACAAATACAACAAAATCTATTGCAAATACACCAAAAACTGCTAATGTTGTTAAAACCTCCACGGAGTTTTAATAATTTCGAAATTATTAAAACTCCGTTAAATATAACGGAAAATTTAAATTCATCTGCACCTGGTTCATCTAGAGGCAGGGGAAGAGGAAGAATTTCAACTCCTTTAGTTCAGAGGTCAAGCAGTAATATTAGCTTGGTTAGTTCACAGTCAGATACAAGTTTTAAGGCGATTAGGTCGTCTTCGGTTGCACGTTCTCTCGATTCATATCAATCGGGGGATACGATTGTTGAAAAGGATAATTCAAATTGTGAATTATTGGAAAAATCATTTCCTGATTTAGACGTAGGGTCGCTAGAAAGTTTAATAGAACCAATCGGGTTTATTGATAATCAACCTAATTTGAATAATAAATTAGCAATGGCTACTGGAGGAGGGAATCCGAGCGGGGAACAAGCCCCAAGCGCATATGATGCATTAATGCAACATTTTCAAGAGACTATGCGAAGAACTCAAGAGGAGTTTAGGCAAGAATTTAGCGCTATTAGGGAGTCAATTAATCAGTCGCGTGGAAATGGAGCTAATTTGGGCTCAGTTAATACACAAGGCCAAACTTCTGGTTTTCCCTCAAATGCATTTTCATGTGGTCCTACAGCGGTCCATTATACCAAGCTAAAAGATTGGAAAGTCTCATTTAGTGGAGAAGGCAGTGTTTCTGATTTTTTGTTTAAGGTAGAAGTACTCCGAAGACGTTCGCAGTATTCTAGCGAATATATTATGTCAAATTTCCCAATTTTTCTTACCGATAAAGCGGATACCTGGTATTGGGCTTATATTAAGCGTAATCCAGACGCAACTTATGAAGATTTAAAAACGGCTTTGACCGAAGAATTCGGAACTTTAGAAAAGGATCCAGAAATTTTATTGAAAATCTCAACTAGGAAACAACTTGCGAAAGAAAATTACGATGATTTTCATGCATTTATTGTGAATTTAAATTTAAGATTGCGAAGTCCAATGGATGACGCTTCTTTAATTGAAATAATCAAGAAAAATGTTAATCCAGACTTGAAAATAATGCTTTTTATTTCTAATCCTAGGGATTTAGCCGAATTACGTCTTTTAGCTAGAAAAGCTGAAAAGGTTCTGCTTGAAAATAAAACTAATAGTAATTTTAACCGTTCGCGTCAAGTTAATGAAATTTCTGTTGACACAATTTCTGACGAATCAGATCAGGAAACAGACCCTCAAATAGAGGCTATACAAATTAACCGAAATTATGTTAAAGGCGACTATTCCAAAATAAAATGTTGGAATTGTCTCCAATTAGGTCATAGCTATATATATTGCGATGATAAAACTAGGCATGTTTTTTGCTACAAATGCGGGAAAAGGGACGTAACTACTCCCAAATGTAGTGAGCCGCATACGGAAAACAGGCGTCGGAGCGAGTGGATGATCGGGGATGCTCGTTCTTCGAAGTAAATCCCGTGTCAAATTGTAACAGTCTTTTACAACAAAACCCGGATGTACAAAATATTTCTCTGCACGAACAACAAAAACTTTACTTTGATAATAAACAAAATTTAATTAATGGTAAAACTTTCGGAAAATTTTAAAATGTAGATTGCGTTATGAAATTAGAAAAAAATTTAGAAAGATTGTCGAATCTACTTGCTTGTCAGATTCTGGTGATGGTAGACCTTTTGCTAAAATTAAAATTTATGATGATGATTTAGTATGTCTTTTAGATTCTGGGGCAAATGTGTCAGTTTTAGGAAAGGGTAGTTTGGATTTCATAAATAAACATAACATTCAAATGCGAAAATTTAATTCTAGTGTTTCAACAGCAAATGGCTCAAGGAATAAGGTCATTGGTTTCTGTTCACTACCGGTGACTTTTAGGAAAGTGACTAAATCTGTTATTTTCTATGTTGTACCAGATCGCTCTCAGGAAGGGTACCTAGGTGTCGATTTCAGGCGGGCTTATGCTCTTGCTCCTGACATCATTCCCGAAATTTCTAGTATAGAACTTAATAATGATTCAGATATTATTTTTCACGATCTTACTCCAGAACAGAAGTTGAGTCTCGATAATGTTATTTTAAAATTTCCATCTTATGAAAAGTTAGGTCTTGGATGTACTCATTTACTTGAGCACCATATTGAAACAGGGGATGCTGTCCCTGTGAAATCTAAGCACTATCCACTTTCGCCCCCAAGGCAAGCAGAAGTTTACGAAGAACTTGATAGATTATTAGCTCTTGGAGTAATAGAAGAGTCTAATTCTCCATGGTGCAGTCCAATAATAACTGTTCGCAAACCAGGGAAAATAAGACTTTGTCTTGACTGTAGGAAATTAAATTCGTTGACTAGAAAGGATTCATATCCACTCCCGCATATAAATGGGCTATTAATTCGACTAAAAGATACCCATTATATAAGCGGAATCGATCTTAAGGACGCGTTTTTCCAAATTAAATTGTCGGAAACATCAAAGGAGAAGACCGCCTTTGCCGTGCCGGGAAGGCCTCTATATCATTATAGGGTAATGCCTTTTGGTGTTTGTAACGGTCCTCAGACCATGAGCCGTCTGATGGATAAAACAATACCATCAAGATTAAGGGATAACGTTTTCATTTATTTGGATGACCTCCTTATTTGTAGTCAAGACTTTGATACTCATATCAAATTACTTTCTGAAGTTGCTCAATGTTTAAAATCTGCTGGTCTTACAATAAATGTGCGAAAAAGCAAATTTTGCCAACGTGAAATAAAATACCTCGGTTATAGCATAGGTGGTGGTAATTTAAAAGTAGACCCCGAAAAGGTCGAAGCTATTGCTCAATTTCCTATACCCAAAACACCACGACAAGTTAGACGTTTCGTTGGCATGGCCAACTGGTATCGCGCTTTTATTAGCAATTTTTCGGATCTTGCAGGTCCTCTTACAGACTGTCTGCGAAAATCTTTAAAACCTTTCCGTCTCTCTGAGGAAGCTATTAACTCTTTTAACGAATTGAAATCAGCTCTTTCGAACGCACCCGTCCTGGCGCAGCCAGATTTTAGCAAAGAATTCGTAATTCAGTGTGATGCGTCACGTATAGGAGTAGGCGGAGTTTTGTATCAATTAGACGATGAAGGTAGAGAGCGTCCAATCGCGTTTGTGTCTCAAAAGCTGAACAAGGCACAACGTAATTATACGGTCACAGAATTAGAGTGTTTGGCGGCCGTGATTTGCGTAAAACGGTTCAGGCAATACATTGAGGGGCTTCCCTTCAAAATCGTGACAGACCACTCGAGTCTTCGTTGGCTCATGGGCCAAAAAGATTTAAATGGTAGGCTGGCTCGGTGGAGTCTTAAACTCCAAAATTTTGATTTTGTAATGGAGCATAGGAAAGGGTCCTTAAATGTGGTGCCAGACACCCTCTCCAGATTCGATGTTGATGAAATTGATTTAAATCGTAATCCACCCGAAGTCGATTTGAATTCCCCTGAATTTGATAGTATTGAATATAATGATTTATGTCTATCAGAAAATTTCGTTTATAAAAGGATTAAATTTAGAACTCCTGATGATACTGAGGAAAGACTTTGGAGGTTATGGTTGCCCAAATCCTTAATTGAGAGTACTATTCAATCTGCTCATGAAGAAGGTTGTCATGGCGGTTATAATAAAACACTTTTTCGAATTAGGCAAAAATATTTTTGGCCTCAAATGGCACGCGATGTTAAAACTTATATTAAGCGTTGTTATCAAACCTGTTAACCAGGTCTTACGCCCTCCTATGGGTAATCAATTCATTACAGTTCGCCCATTTCAAAGGCTTTATTGCGATTTTTTGGGTCCATACCCGTGTACTAAATCGAAAAATTGTCAATTGTTTATCGTGGTAGATCACCTAACCAAATTTATTTTCTTAAAGCCATTAAAATCAGCTACTTCAAATAATGTAATAGAGTTCTTACAAAATGATATTTTCTGTACTTATGGCGTTCCGCAATTTATACACAGCGATAATGCTAAACAATTCACTTCAAAAGAGATTAAGGAATTTTTTTCAGTATATGGTATTTCACATATTACAACTGGCTTTTATTCGCCACAGGCTAATGCCTCCGAGAGGGCAAATAGGGAAATAATTTCGAAAATTCGATATTATCTTAAAAATGAATCCGATCACACAAACTGGGATAGAAATATACCCAAAATTTTATCAATTTTACGAAGCGATGTTCATTCGGCGATACAATGTTCGCCCTATTTCGCAGCCTTCGGGCAAAATATGATTTTACATGGATCTTGTTATAAAATTTTAGATAAATTGAATATGCTTACGGATGATACAATTGTTCAGAATTCTGATCGCCTCCACGGCGTACGTGAAAAAATTTGCAGAAATCTTGACATTGCTCATGAAAAGGCTTGTAGAACCTATAATACAAGATCTAAAACCCGTAAATTTTGTTGAGGGGCAAGAAGTATTTCGAAAAAATCACTCACAGAGTGATTTCAAGAAGGGCATCAACGCCAAATTTAATCCCAAATTTGTTAAGTGTAGAATTAGAAAAAAGATTGGAAATTCTCTTTATGAGATTGAAGACCTCCAGGGTAAATTAATGGGGAAATACCACGCATCTGATATTCGTGTTTAATTCAAGCTATTTTCTCAATAATCATTTTTTTTATATTTTTTGTTTTATTGCCCGGCTTCGTGGGTCGTGCCACACGTTGCTCATAAATGGTTATTTTTCTATTTATATATATTTTTTTTTTTGTTTTGCCCGGCTTCGTGGGTCGTGCCACACGTTGGTCATGGATGCTTATTGATATTTTCTTTGCGAATTTTTTTTTTTTTCCCTTTTGAACCTTGAGTATTTTTTTTTCTATCAGAGTCAGTTAAAAATCCTTCCTGTTCGTCTTTAGCTCGTAGATCTTGACACGAAGCAGGTTTGTTACGGATTTTTTTTTACGGTGTGTAGTTCTATTGGTTTAATTTTCACCGTATATGGATTTACACCAAAAAAAGTTTAAGGAAGTTGGCAACCCTATTGATAACATCTGATCAAAGGGATTTTTCCTTATTCCTTTTAATTTGCGCTTCTTCTGGTGATAAATATCCCCAGCGCAAACCGGTTTGATATTCCGTTATGCAAATTAACCAATGACAAGTTGACACTTGTCTTAATGAAAAAGAAAGAAGAACCGAAAACTTTAGGTTACTAGGTCAGGAAAATAGAAAGAAAAAGTTAGTTAGTAATTGATCGTTGGAGTGACCGGTTTGAAAAGAAGAAAAAAGTTAAATTAGAAAAAAAAAGTGAATAAAATAAAAATGTTAAACAAAAAAAAAAAAAAAGAACTAAACATGTGTGAACACTTCTGCCCGAGAAAAAATCAAAAGTTTCATTTCAATAGTTTGTGTTGTTTTAATTAATTAAATAAAAAAAAAAAAATTTTTTTTGTTGTGAAAAAGATTTAATTAAAGCTAAGTGGTGGATTTAAATTAAATAAATATAGACCATAGAAATTAATTTGTAATAAACTGCCACCACATAAAAGAATTATATACTTAAATATACATATATACATAAATATTTAAAATAAAATTTAAGGGAAAAAAACCCAATTGGAAAAAAAATAGAGTTGTGAGCAAAAATTATGGTTAAACAAAATTAAAATACAAAAAAAAATTATTGTTCATTTGTGCAAAGAAAATGTTTAAACTATGAAAAAACATGTGAATCCAACAATTATAAGACATTATTCAACAAAAAAAAAAAATTATGTGAACTGTAAAAAGAAAAAAAAATTACATAAAACATTTTTTTTTCTATTGCCAATGCTCCTCCACAAATTCGCATAAAACTCTATATTAACCATAAAAGAAAAAAAACCTTAACCAAATAAAAACTATTTTATTCCTGAAACAATTAAAAACTGTCAATTTAAAATCGAAACAAAAAAAGAAGAAAAAAAACTTAACCAAATAAAACTATTTTATTCCTGAACATTTATAAAAAGTTTACTGTGCTTCAAAAAAAAAAATAAACGTGCAGGTTATGTGCTTATGACCAGCGTTAACAACAAAATTTACAACAAAACATCAACGACTGTAGCAGATTCAACCACAACTATAACGACGGTGGCGGCGAATTTTATAACAACGGCGGTAATAATGTCATCAGCGACGGCTACATCGAAAACAGAAAAGATAAGATTTATAAAGACAAAATGTATTATTAATCCTAATATTATCTTATTATCAATATTGTATTATTCCTTACACTATATTATTATTATAATTATTATGGGTAATTTTTTTTAATTACTTAATATACTTACACTTATAATTATACTTACACCTAAATTTATACTTAACATTATACTTACATTAATAATTAAATTTTTACACTCAGAATCATACTTACACTTACTCTTAAAATTATTCTTACACTTACCTTTATGATTATATACATACTTAAAATTTACACTTACCTTTATAATTATTTCTATTAATCTAAATATTTTCTCATTATAACTAGAAACATGCAAACCAATTGAAATTACTAAAAATAAAACAATTTAATGTAAATTATAAAATGAAACCTTAATTCTTTTAATTAAAGAGGAATGTTAGGGAAAAGACAGGTGAGGTAAGAAAGCGATCATATAAGGGACAGTTAGTGTTAAAATAGGGTAATTAAAACTGTCATAGGCGTCTGATTTTGTATCAGTAGGGAGGGAAAAGTTTACCCCAAATGGCATAACATCAAGCCATCTTTATAAATGTATTTGACTAATAATTTTTTTTATAAATTTATTTTATTTTTTCAATCTACTTTCGGCATTTGATCAGGCATATAAAGTAGATTTTATGTGTCAACGCGCTAGAATCCGGGTCGAGAACCACTATACCAAAGTCCTTGTAGCTAGCTGGGAAAATTGTCATCTTTTATGCCTCTTAGACTTTATTTCATTTTAACAACTCATGCTTCGGCATGATGAGAATATTTCACATTTTGTGAACGGTAATTAGCCGACGCGTTACATGTTCCTTTTTCTTATTGCAAAAAGGGTTGTTTTTTTCGTTTCGTTTGTTTTTGTTTGTTTTTTCGTTTCTATAATTATCTTCGGCAGTTGCGATAGCATCATTTAGACAACCATTGATGTAAGTAATTGAAAGAAAATTTTTGTTATGTTAAGTTGTCATCACTGTCGTGTAAAGACGTATTTTTTTTACAAGCTAATACTTTTCTGTGTTTTTTAAGTAAAAACTATCTTTAAATGAAGTTTAAAAATCGGACGCCCATCGTTATTCATACTATCAGTCTTGGTGTATGTGAAAGTGTATAAAACATTAATCTAAAAGCTAAAATAAATGGTTTATTGTTAAAAATAAAAAAGTATTCTTAATACGAAAAACCAATAAAGAAACACAAAAAGAACATAATAAACCTGCAAATAATACACGGTGTTGCGAAACATAGAAACGTCAAACTTATTTATAAACATTTGTATTATTTTTTATTGAAAACTGTTTTCCAATTTAATGGAATTTTGCTTTCTCAACTTATCCGTGACCAACAACCTTTAGTATTGCCAGATCCTAGCCCTACTTCATCTAGAGAGTTATTTCGTATTTCCCACTGGAATCGAAAGCTTATTTTAAAGTTCACTTATTAGTGTCAACAACCTCAATCGTTTCATTTCCGTTAATTTCAAATTATAATTTAAACAACACTGATCCCTCGACTTACAAATATATACGTTTCCTGCTAAATTATTTTTTTAAAAAACCACTGAATTCCGATCAACATTTCTCCATGTACAAATTAAGAAAAAGAACCAAAAATAACAATAGCAAATCTACCAATAACAATAACACAAAATCAAAAAAATCGTACTTCAAACAAGAATATGCAAACAATAGAAATACAGAAGAAATAAACCCTGCCACCACCCTGGGATATACTAATACACCCACAAATAAAAGACTTAGGGATGTCTTACAAACTCTATTGTAGGCAATGCTACAAAAACTCCACGTTTGTCAATTACAGAATCGCCACTAAAATTTGTTAATATAATTGATAAACGATTTGATAAGCTCACTGAGCAAATTCAAATATGATCGAACTTAAATTTAAAGAATATAGAGAAGAACTCTTAAATGATCTCGATAAGAGGTTCAATATCGTTTAAATGTGAAATGCTAGCAGTCACTGAAAAGAGTTACACACTTGGAAACAGTCGTAGCAGAAACTAAAAATATGAAAGATGAAATTTCAACATTAAAAACTAAAATTAAAACACTTAGAAAATAACACTGTGTCATGTGAACTTCGGCTAAATTCCTTTTTGTGAAAATTAGCTGCACCAGCTTTTCGAAACATGACATTATTTTTCTTACTTACAACTTTAAACGTGAAAAGTCAACCTCAAACCTATAGCTATCGCACACTTTAACAGCATTAATACTACGGCTTTGGAATATGATCTTGTAAATACCCCCTGGGATCAAATCTATCACATTCCCTTTGCTGATAACCAGTTAACTTTTCTTAATAATCGTATTTTACAAATATATGATAAACATGTTCCTATTAAGACTAACAAGATAAAAGATAAGACAAGGCCATGGTTTACTAATGAAACAAAACTCTTAATTGAACACGTGACAATCTATATCGACTTTGGAAACGGTACAAAGCATCAGAATTTCACAATGAATATCGCTGGCCAGGAGAACTGTTGTTTCAAAAATAAGGAATGACAAATCGTCTTATATTCTGAAAGATTAACAGGGCAATCGACAGTAAGAGTACGTGGAAGCAGATTCGCGATATTGGGATTGTTAGCGCACCAATTGGTGCAAACGATATTGATGTTAACACGCTAAATGATAATTTCGTGAATATACCACAACCACCAGCACAACTAAGCTTTTATGCCAACCAGTCCAATAGTGACAATATGGAGTTAGCGAATCAACTTAATTTTCAATGTTTTAACGCAACAGATGTAGTTGAAGGTTTTCATTCAGTAAAATCTAATGCGATGGGGTTGGATGAGATACATCCCAGGTTTGTTAAACTGATTCTGCCGTTCATAATTCACTATGTTGTGTATCTATTTAACACTATTGTTACCACCAGCACTTATCCAAACGGTTGGAAGCATGCCAAATTATTCCGGTTCCAAAAACGGATAAGGAATATCGACCAATTGCCATTCTTCCTTTCCTTTCCAAAGTTTTTGAGCGTCTTTTGCATAAAACAAATTAATGAATATGTGGAAATGAATAAATTATTAACTGACCGTCAATCAGGGTTTAGACCCCATCATAGCTGTATCACAGCTCTATCGGATGTTGTCGAGAACATTCGAAGCAAGTTGGATGATAGTAAAATAACTTCTTCCTGGTTTTATTGGACCACTCGAAAGCATTCGACACAGTTGACCATAATATACTAGGCATAAAACTATCGAAAATGTTTACTTTTCTCCAATGTCTGTCAGACTAATATCGTCATACCTCTCAGATCGATCGCAGTCTGTTGTTAGTAATGGTAATATCTCAAGGCCTCTGCTAGTTAAAAGGGGTGTCCCACAGGGCTCTATCCTTGGGCCCACTGTTATACTCAGGTATGCGAATGATTTAACCACTACAGCTTCAACATACGAATATTCAGATGTATGCAGATGACGTCCAATTGTACTTGAGCTGTCCAAAGTCATTAGTAAGTTCAACAATAATTAAACTTAACAATGACCTACATACGATTTTGGTCTGGGCTTCAGCCAATGGTTTACGTCTTAATCCAAAGAAATCAAAGTGCATAATCATATGTAAAAAGTCCGGTTAAAATTGATCACGAAATAAACATTTTTCTTGGTGGCTCAAAATTGATATAGTAAATACTGTTAAAAATCTAGGCGTCGTATTCAATAAAACACTTACTTGGTCTACTAACCACGTAAATCAAAACTTGTGGTAGAATCTAACGGTATGCTAAGAAGCTTATGGGTAACTCAATATTTCACTCCGCCGAAAATACGATGCTATGGCAAAAACCTATCTATTACCAACCTTACTGTAACTCTTCTGAAGTTTCGGCTGGTTGTAATACAAATGACACAAGAAAGCTAAACACTACCTATAATAACATCACACGGTACAATCTTTGGTCTTTCAAGATTGATAGTGTCTCTAGGTATTCTTGTCGTATTTTGGGCATTTCACTGGATAACTACCTAAAGTTTAAAAACTTAGTTTTTCTTCACAAAATAGTTATGACCAAAGACCCAAATACCTTTTGATCGGCTAACACTCACGTTATCACCAGAAATAATTGTATATTCAATTTCAACATCGAAATAACAGCTTCTGAACAGCAGTTCTTTATTCTAACAATCCATCTCTGAACATATCCATATGATCTGCAAAAACCATCAACGCAATAAAATTCAAAAAATTACTAAGAAAACATTATTCCTGACAATTTAAATTTTTGTTTTTTATTTTTATTGTTCTTTAAATTAAAAATTATTTTTCTTTATACTTATATAATATTATTAAATTAAATATTGTTTCTCAAATTAGTGTACTAAATTATACTCTAACTTGTCAGATTCTAATACTGTAATTTATAAGATACTGTATCTTGTTGTATTAGGAAATCAATACTTTAATAAATACAAATACAAATACAAATACAAATACAAATACAAATACAAATACAAATACAAATACAAATACAAATACAAATACAAATACAAATACAAATGAAAATCTCATGAATATTTTCTGCGACATATGTAGTACTATCGATACTCCTGTTCCTGCAATTCAATCAATTTTTCGACTACAAAACAAAAACAATAAAAATAATTCAAAGAATGCCGTAATTATAGTCAAGATGTGGTCCGCTTACGATAAAATTTTTTTTCTTAAATCTTTGGCCAATTATAGAAAGCTCCATAAAGGTTTCTTCTTCTGCTTAAGAGATATCGGTTTCAACTCAGATTATAAATTTTATGTTAATGAAAATTTAACACAATCTAATTTCAACATTTTCCGGGCTGCAAATCGTCTGAAAAAGAAAAAAATTATCAGCAGTGCTTTTACTTTGCGTGGTTTTGTCTACATAAAGACAGAAGTAAATGGTAATATCATTCTAATTGATGAGATCGGGTACTTACACAAGTTATTTCCTGACTCTGAGGACCCAAATGTTACTATCTATTTAGACCGTGGTGATATTTCAAATGCTTCTAATATTTCAACTTTTTAAAATATTTTGATATATTTAGTCTCAAATATTTAGTTTTAATTCCTACATTTTTATATAAATCTTGTATTTTAATTTTACTTGTTTTATCACAGAATGTTTTCTTTATATATTATCTTAACAAATATAAAATTGCTTGCGTTGTTTATACCATGATACATGAATGCGAATGGTAATAATAGTTCCAGAGACAGTGTGTACAGTATGCTTCGTATTTTGTCTAAGCAAAGAGAAGGTCTGAACATTGTGCATCTTAATGCGCAGAGTTTAAACAATAAAATGGATGAATTTAGATACCTATTTGCGTCAGCTGGCGTCGATATAATCTGCATTTCCGAGAGCTGGTTTGCTATGGGTATAAATGACTCAATATATAATCTTCAAGGCTTTAAACTCTATCGGTCTGACAGGCGGATATTAGTTAACGGCGTTGAGACAAAAGCTAAAGGTGGAGGTGTCGCTATATATGTAAGATACGGTGTTAACTGTAAAGTTAAACTCGGATCGGGTATTGGGAGTGAAATTGAGTACTTATTTCTTGAAGTGACTACTAAAGAAAAAAGAAAACTGTTGGTTGGAAGTGTCTTTAGGCCACATAAAGACATTAGGATTGACACTTTTATATTAGCTCTCGAAAATATATCGGTACAATACGATGACATTGTTATTGTTGGGGACTTTAATAATAACCTCCTGATAAACAACCCGTTAATTGATCCAATGCTTCTTCTTGATCTCAGCCAGTAAATACAGTTACACCAACTCACTTTCATAGATCATCAAATAGTTTGATAGACTTAGTATTCGTTAACCATAAATCGAAAGTGCTACTATATCAACAACTCCCTGGATCTGCTTTTTCAAACCACGATATTATATATCTGATATATGATACCCGTGTAAAAAAGAGGATACCTCTTATACCTATCGTGATTTCCGTAATATTGATTTTACAACTTTAACCAAAATATAGAAAACATCCGTTGGCATCAGATTCACTCTTTTGATGATGTTAACGACCAACTGCTGTTTATTCAGGACAATGTTAAACAATTATTAGATACTTGTGTTCCAATGAAAACTAATTAAATTAAGGGCAAACATCAATCGTGGTTTACCCCGGAAATTAAATTATTAATAGATAAACGTAATGCTGCTTATAGTAGGTGGCGGAAATTTAAAACAACAGAACTTCATGTTTTATTCAAATCTGCTAGGAAAAATGTGGTGCAGGAAATACAACGGGCGAAAACCTTATTTTATGGAAGAAAATTTTCTTCGGCCATTGACAATAGATCCAAATGGAAAGAAATCCGCAAGATTGGTATAGGACGTGATAACGCTCCACTCTGCTTTTATGATGATTTATGCATCGTTTCCTATCGAAAATAGCTTTAGTTTCCGTTGTGTTGACCAATGTGAAGTTCTTGAAAGCCTTTCAACTATAAAATCGAATGCAGTTGGTTTGGACGAAATGAATCCAGTATTTTGTAAAGCCATTATACAAAAGCTCTTACCATTTATTACACATTTATTTAACACAATCCTCACAAAGTCCATTTTTCCAGACGTATGGAAGCATTCAAAGATTATTCCTATTCCTAAGCAAAACAATGATTTTCGGCCTATTGCGATCCTTCCATTTTTATCAAAAGTATTGGAAAATCTCATGAGTAGACAGATTAAAGATTACCTTAGTCGACAAAAACTCTTATCCGATTTCCAATCTGGTTTTGTGAAGGGCAGAAGCTGCATAACAGCGCTAACGGACGTGATTGAGGATTTAAGAGCTAAACTTGATAAAAACATGGTTTCATTCTTAGTTCTGTTAGACCATAGTAAAGCCTTCGACACTGTAGATCATTCAATACTAATGAAGAAAATTGAGAAAATGTTTTATTTTCTAGTTCAGCATGCAAGCTTATTAAGTCGTTTCTCACTGACAGATCGCAGCTTGTAAGTTTTAACGGAAGGTACTCAACAGCTCTCCATGTAAAAAAAGGAGTTCCGCAAGGATCTATACTAGGCCCTCTTTTATTTTGTTTATATATAAACGATTTACCAGATGTAATGAGACACAGCAAGGTGCAAATGTATGCTGACGACGTCCACATCTACAACAGTACTTCTATTAATGAAATAAATCTATGCGTAGAAAATATTAATTGTGATTTAGCCAATATACACAGCTGGGCTGTTGCCAATGGCTTAAGCATAAATCCTTCAAAATCTAAATGCATCTTTCTGTCAAAAAGTAAAAGAACCTTAAGTAATGATCTTCAGCTTTCCATAAACAACAATATTATCGAACTCGTAGACTCATCGAAAAATCTCGGAGTAATATTCAATTCTAAATTAACTTGGTCCAACCACATAAACTCAATAGTGGGAAGGATTTTCGGAATGCTTCGTAATCTATGGATTGTTAAATATTCAACACCATTTAATATACTTATGCTATTAGCAAAAACGTATCTTATCCCCGTTCTGTTATATGGCTGTGAAATTTATGCAAACTGTGACACTGCGGACTTTGGAAAACTTAAAGTTGCTTACAACAATATTGCAAGATATGTCTTCAACAAAGGGCGCCGTCAATCTATATCTAGGTTTTCATATCAAATTAATAAGATGAGTTTTGAAAACCTTCTTAAATTTAGGAGTCTTATTTTATTCCATAAAATAATCACGTCTATGCAACCTGTCTACCTATACAGCAGAATACAATTTGCTAGATCAAATCGTGGGAATAATATTATCCAGAAAAAATTTAAAAGCCTATTATCACAACTCCAATTTTTCATTTACACCACTAGTCTTTGGAACCTTCTTCCTAATCGAATTCAAGTCATAAACAACGCAAACAAATTTAAAAATGAGCTTAAAATATACTTTGGTTAAATATTCAATTTGCCAGTTATTTGTCTAACCTTTGATGCCTTACTTATTTCAAACACTTGTTACTTTCAATTTTGTATTTTTATCTTTGTATCTTAAATATTAAATTTTAACTTTGTTTTTTAATTTTATTTAATATGTGTAATGTTTTTTATACTCACTAGCACTATAATTTATAAGATTTACATCTTGTTGTGCTAGATTATCTAATAAATAAATAAAAATAAATATATTTATTTCTATATATTTTCAGATATTAAATTAATTCATGTCGTCAATGTGGGCAAATGAAATTTTTTTTTTTTTTTTTTATTAATTAATAAACATATAATTACAAATTATATCCTATTACCCTAACCGAGCACTAGCTACTATGGCCTTCGGAGCGTTGTAGCGAAAACAGACCAGTGCCTCTGGTGGGAATCGAACCCACGACCCCCGCACTGATAAGCCAGCACGCTACCAACTAGCCTACCGGGGCGCACATGAAAATTTTTTATATTTCGTTATTATAGTAAATTATTTTTAAAAGAATCACAAAAATATGTTTTATGATTTTCAGCAAATAAATTAACTAAATTACAATTTTTCTACAAATTTTTTGCGTTTTTTTTAGTCTACTAAAATTCAGCAAAAAATTTATTAATTTTTAGCAAGGCTTTTTTATTTTTAATCTACTAAGTGTTAGCAAAACTTTTGCTGAATCTACAAATTTTGTTGCTAAAAATCAGCTCGCTGACTTTTTGCTGACATTAGCAACTTTTTTGCAAGCATCCTCCTGACTAAAATTTTGCTGACTCAGCAAAATTTTTTGCTGACTTTACAAACTTTTTTTTTGAGTGTATCTAGACGATCTGTTGGTAGTATCTCCAGATTTTAATACTCACTTGGAGTTGCTGAATCGTGTGTCTGATTGTCTGGAGAAGGCGGGTTTGACTATAAACGTGGCTAAATCGAAATTTTGTTATAAGGAACTGAGATATCTTGGCTATATTGTGGGCGGTGGAGAGCTAAAACCAACATTTTAAAGTATTCCTACCCGAAAACGACGAAGCAGGTTAGGAGTTTTATGGGTGCAACTGGTTGGTATAGGAGGTTCATTCCCGAATATGCAACAATTGCCACGCCAATTTTTGATACGCTAACGAAAGGCAAACTTTTTACTTTTTCAGACGAGGCCAAAGTCGCTTTTGATCGCTTAAAGGCAGCTTTGACTACTAGTCCCGTTATACGGCACCCCGATTTTTCCAAGCACTTCTACGTGCAATGCGACGCTTCTGACGTTGGCATTGGGCGGCTTTGTTCCAAAAGGATGAATCTGGCGAGCATCCCATAGCGTATTTCTCCCAGAAATTATCTTCTGCTCAAAGGAATTACTCGGTCACCGAGAGAGAATGTTTGGCCGTGGTTATGGCAATTAAAAAATTTAAACCCTATACTGAATTGTTACCGTTTACTATCATCACCGATCATAGTAGCTTAAAATGGCTGATGTCCCATAAAGACCTCAATGGTCGTTTGGCCAGGTGGAGTTTACACCTTCAATCGTTTGATTTTTCAGTAGAACATAGGCAGGGGAAACAAAATGTAGTACCTGATACCATATCCAGGTATGATATGGAGGAAATTTCTACCGATGTGGATAATTTTATTGATTTGGAATCCGAATATTTTAAATCAGATGGATACCTCGATATTATATCTACAATTGTAGAAAATTCTTCGCAGTTGCCAGATCTCAAAATTGTAGATAATTATATTTATAAAAGAATGTCGCTTTATGACGGCTTGGCTTTAAATGAGGATTTTTGTTGGAAACTGTGGGTTCCTTTGGAACTAACAGAGAATATTATTCGCAAGGCACATGAACCACCCCAAACAGCTCATGGTGGTTTTCATAAAACCCTTCGCAGATTCCGGGAATATTTTTACTGGCCGAACCAAAGTTCTCAAGTTCATAGTTTTGTTAAAAATTGTCAGGTTTGCAAAGAGACAAAACCGGCAAATACTACGCTAAGACCACCAATGGGAAATTAAAACGTCATTGACAGACCATTTCAGCGCCTGTATATAGATTTCTTAGGACATAATATCCCACTGTGAAACATGAAATTAGACCAAAAGTATGTATAATTTTTTAAATATTTTTGTTTTCAATAAAATTATACTGTAATAAATTTATATAAAATTTCTGCAAAAACTTGATAATAAAATGGTTTTTATTATCTTCAAATCTTCCTGCGGCAAATATTTATTAGAAGACATATATTGGCATTTATTACGAGTATCTAATAAGAAATTAAAAAATTTCTGGAATAACTTGATAAGCCACAAAAGTTAAAATCGATGGTTTCTTAAATGATTAGATCATCTGTTGGAAAATAATCTTTATCCACCATACCTCAATCAATATATTTACAAAAAATTCAAGTTTGCTTTTATTTTCTTCAGAGTTAATCTTTTTGTTCAGAAGTGTATCTTATTGGTGTGGCATATCATTTTTTTGCGTAAAAAAATATTGAAATATAGTCGAATTGTAAAAAGTAACATTTGCTCTAGATCTGAAAGTATTTGGAATATAGCTTAACTCATTTAAGTGGATATTGATACCACGTTAGGTAATGCAATGAACACATAAAATCATTTTTTGAAAACGTGTGGCTTATCATGTTTTTGCACTAAGCCCTTCATATATATTGGGCCTGATGTATGCACAGCGCATACTCTAGAGACATTTATTCGTTCCCCCGCTTAGTTTAGGGACATTTGCTTACTTTGGGGACAGTCCCCAAAGTTTTCGCGCCTTTTCATACATCTAGCGAATAAGATGAGGACAATTTTTTCTATACACCGCATATTTCGGCGACAATTTTGAGCTTGTCCCTAAAGTATGCGCTGTGCATACATATATATGTATATATATATATATGTATGCACAGCGCATACTCTAAAGAAATTTATTCGTTCCCCCGCATAGTTTATGGGCATTTGCTTACTTTGGAGACTGTCCCCAAAGCATTCGCGCCTTTTCATACATCTAGCGTATAAGATGAGGACAATTGGTTCTATACAACGCATATTTCAGGGCCAATTTTGGGCGTGTCCCTAAAGTATGCGCTGTGCATACATATATATATATATATATAAGGCGTATTCTCACGATTAATCTTTAATGTGGAAATCTCACTTTTCCCGGGATCTTTAGGAGAACTTACAGTGGGCGCTTCGCCGAAGCTACTGGATTCTTATAAACTATTACGTCTGGCCCTGTTTCAGAAGAAACCAGTCCCGAACTATTCCATAAAAGAAAACCTTTTTTTAACCCCGCACTTTATAAAAAAATTGCAAATATTCAATGACTTACGTTCTCCAAATTGTAAAAACTCTTCTACAGGGGATATTCCCATATCCTCGGCAAGACGTAACCTCCACCGTGTCTAACCTATAATGGCAACAATTTAGGAATACTTCATCACGTATAACCACACAAGAAAAAACTTACTCTTTAAATGTCAGATTAATATGAGTTTTCCTCAATTTAGAGCAATATTTAATTGCCTTTTATATTCAAAAAAATGTTTTTAAATTTTCCAAAAAAAAATTTATTACTTTTAAATTATAAATTATGTAATCATTTGCTTTGAAATCTAAGCAGTCGTACAGCGCCTTTCTGACCACTTCAATCCGCGTTTTTCTGTATAATAAATTCAATAAAAATGACCATGGCCAGCCTTCGTATACATAATTCCAAATCAACCATTTTTCTATGATTTACATATTATTTTCCATATTCATATCAATGCCCCTTTCTGATTTTGAGTATATTTTTATGCTAGTTTACAAGCCAAACTTTTCCCTGGAATCTGCATCAATCTTATTTCACTGGACATAAACCGTATTAAAATTTTCATCCTTTAAATTTGAATACAAAAGAAAAAACGATAAATTCATTGACAAACGTTTTGCACTATTACCCCTGAATTCTACACTAACAAAAACGTAAGTCCTGAACACTGCTAGTTGGCAACACTGAAGAAAAGTACTACATTTTACAACTGTTCATACGTCATAATAAATAAATATTATGGTTTTATTTTCCATCTCCTTTGCTTCCTCTGTCCTCATTACATCAACAAACGTGAAAAATTAATAAAATTCGATCTCGTGGCAAATATATGACGCCAAGGACGGTGTGCGTGGAACCCTAGTCGAGGCTTTCTAACGTGGGGAACTCCCACACTCTGGAGTCTCATTAGCAGGACAATTAAAATAAGATTTGGAAAGACATATGAGGCTGACAAGTCTGCAAAAAAAAATTCCGGTAAGTGTTTCATGTATTACTCGTTGTGTTGTGCAAATTCAAAGGCAAAAGTGCACTTTGGTGGAAACTATATGCTCCCGGACTTCAATCTCGGACATTTACCCTTTCACTACTGACTAGGGCTCGGAAGTCACTACATTTAAAAAAAAAACTTTCCATGCATATCAAATATGCATTAAAAACCATATCATATGCATTTAAACTGTAAAACCATGCAAGTATTCCTTAGTTTTCCAACGTCTTAACCCAACACTTCCTATGAAAATTTTTCACTAAATTTTGATGAAGCAAAATTTTTGCGAAAAACTTTTTTTTCCCCAAAAAAATAACAGCTAGTAAAAAAAATATATACTTTTAAAAACGTGTACCTCCATGCAGGCACTTATAGTAAAAATAATAAAATATCAAAATAAGCATTAAAAATCATGCATTTACAGAAAAATGTGTAAAAATATGCGTTTATGAGCACGTATATAAAATGGGATCGGGCAAAAAAAATTAAATTCGTATAAATGTTCCCCATACCCTTCAGATCAAAATTTGACATCAGAAATCGCAAACACAGTTGTGTTTGACTCTTTGCCAAACACAACCGACAGAAAAAAACTATATCCATTTCTGGAATTTCACCAATTTGATTTTATAAACGGTTTGATTGCTTGAATTTTAGTGGAGAATATATGCGTTCGACGTAATCCCATAGAAAACTAAAAATTGTAGAAAAATTGCTGAAATTTTGAAAATATGCAAAAATAGGGCAAAGACGTTCATATTAAAAAAAAATGTAAATACTGTGAAGAGCAAAACCTTTACATCTAAATTCCATTTCAAATACTCAGAGTAGGTTGAACGGAAATTGTTGATTCGGTCAAAATACCAAGCTGTGAGCAGAGTTATGGTATTAAATCAATTTAAACACAATATGCGGATACAGATAGAAAAAAAATTTAACCCTATTATGCCCTAAAGAAATCTAGCAGGCAGATTTCAATACAGACACATGTCCTTATTACAGGAAAAAAAATCATCTACAAGTATAGGGTAACGACGAAATTATGAATAAATTTCCAAGCTAGTACAACGCTAAAAAGAAAAAAAATATATACAAACAAATCAATGGGTTTCATTAGTGACACATTATCCAACCGTAATAGAATATTGACGCTTTTCTTGATTTTCATCAAACGATTTTGAAATATTAAAAAAATTATCAAAGAATTTTAACGTACAATAATTTTACTGACTTATGGGACATTATAAAAATTTAGACAGCAACGTGGGCGTCCCCCAGTGCATAACGTTTGCGTTAATGGGTTAAAGTAATCAATACTATCACATACTAACTAAAGAATCAAAAGTTATTAGACAAAAAAAAAATTACTCGCATTACGTTTAGATAATATTATAATCCATTCACTCATTCGCTGTTTAAGGTATTCTCCATTTTTATCTTACACAGGTACTGATGCATGACGACAATGGGGATATTTGTCCAAGAGTCTCAAGAAGCTATCAGGGAAGTTTCATTCATTGTTGTCTTTAATAAGTTTTTTACTTTGTTTCAATTTCCTTATTCCAGGTATTCTCTTAATTATACGGATCATTGTTTACTTTTCCGTGGACATATGGCTAAATTCTTATCAAATTGGGATCCAATTTTTTTTTTTAATTGGGCTAATCTCTATGGTATGTAAATATATATTTATTTTACCCAATACGGTATATAACAACGAAACCAGGTACACAGTGCTTTTATCACATATACATATATCAAAAAAAAATATTGTGATAGTGTATAAATTTTTATGTAAATTGCTTTTCGTAAATTCTAATATTGCACATGATTCTGATTCCATCACAGGTCTGGGGGCTAGTTCTCGGCGTCGATAGCGATCGAAATGCTACTCGAACGTGCGAAATTTTCTCTTGATTCCTTTCATACAAACGAATCATGTGCGGAACCTCCAAATTTTGAATTAATGCCTAATACTTTGTAGTTATGGTCACATATCTTTAAAGAAACGTTTTTAATAAAATTACGCATTCTAGCCAACTGAATTTTTGGTGGAAACACAGTAGACAAATGTCCTTCAAAATCCAAGTCCTCAAGGAGATAATTGAATGCTACTTTTGATAATCAAATACGTTTTTAAATCTTAAAAAAAAAATTATACATATATATTTAAATTAACATTTGTATCAAATTAAAAAAAAATATTTACTTACTCAAAATTTGACAATTTTAAGGGGTCGCTGGAATCACGAATTTACTTTCTAATTTTATTCAAATCTTGCTCTTCGTCAGAGTCGGATGATGATGAATAAAAAAGAAACTTGAATCCATTTTTTTTTGCTTAAATTAGTTTTTAAAATATTTTTCCACTTTGAAATTTTTTTTTGTGGTTGTTGAAAAATTAAACATATGTTTTTTGTTTACCTTTTTTTCATTAGTCTTTTACATTTGTACAGTGTTGTATAACTTCTTCTTTTTTAATCGTTTCGATTCTTAACGAGTGTCATCATCAGAAAATTTCGATCTATCGAAATTAATTCCGATACGAAATTAATTCGATCACGACTGCGGGAATTAGAGCCCTGACCTTTCGCCAATATATCCTATATCTTTAAGATGATACACACCTATAGATTTCCCTGCATATTTTCGAGCTCGTACATGTTATTTCCCACTGGTTTTAAGATTCTGCATTTTAAGAATTTCTGCAAAACTTTGCGTTTCTGTTATTCTCGAAGTCACTTAAAACATAGTTCCTTCTATAAACTTTCTGACCAGGAAGGAATTTAACATGACGTGCCCGCCGGTTATACCTTTCGGCACTCCTTTCATATGCTTTGTGCATATTTTTCGGAATCCTATCGCGAGTCAGCTCAAGTTTCTCATTACTTTTCAGCTTATTAATCTCATGGTCGGTTAATGACATTAATTTTCTGGCTAATTTATAGTCACTACCACTGGAAAACATGTGGAAGCCAAACAATGCGAAAAATGGTGAAACACCAATGGCTGATTGTACCGAAGTTCTAATAGCACACTCTATTTCGGACAAATAAAGGTCCCAATCGCGGTGATCCTCCTCCAGGTAGGCCCTAATCGCACTTAACACGGATTAGTTGACCCTTTCTGACGCGTTTGACTGTGGACAATGTACGGGTGTTTTATTTTATAAGCTTCTATCATGTCTTGAAACCCTTTTGCTATAAATTGTGACCCATTATCGCTGTGGATCACTTCCGGAATACCAAACCTGTGATAAATTTCCTTAACCAAAAATTGAACTACATTATTTGTTGTGGCATCTTTCATGGCCTTCAAAAAGGTGAATTTCGTGAAGTGATCCACAACGATAAATATATAGCAATTGCCCCTCTTCGATCTGGGATATTTCCAAAAAAATCAATGTAAAGCTTCTAGAAAGGACGCTCTGTTACCACCTCCTGACCAATTTCTGGCATTAGATTTTCATTTGCAGGTTTTATTTCCTTACATGTCTGGCACGATTTGACTTATTCTCTAATCTGTACCGTCATTCTTGGCCAATAAAAGAACTGCTTTACTCATTCTAAAGTTTTTCTTATTCCTCCATGAGCCGCTGTATTAACTAAATGAGCTTTTTCAACAATTGTCTGAGTGATATTGGCTGGAATCCACAACTGTCATATATATTGTTCTCCGAGATCACGATCGAAAGTGGTCTTGTTAAAAATCATGCCATCTTCGACTTTTAAGTCCGAAAGACGTTCTGCGTTTTCTTCAATATTTTTAATCAAATCCAAATACTCCTTACTTTCAAATTCTGTGGTTTCGAAGTCCAATAAATCTTCTTTTCAATTTCTTCAACATTTAAAATTTGTGGTATTCGGGACAGCATATCGGCCACAACATTTTCCGACCCCTTAGATTAGATCAGAAGGCACTATGCACCGCGACCAATGTAGGTCTTTTGTGCTGCCTAAAGTTACCTACAGATTTAAGCTACCTATAAAGCCAATTATCCTATTAGGCAAAATGTTCGCGATGTCGGAAGGCGAAATGAAGCGATCACCTAGAAACCTAAGTCTCCTATCACAAAGCCTGGGACATTCGCAGAGAACATGCTCCGAGGTCTCAGACACCATCTCACAAAACCTGCACATATCCGTGTCCGATTGACCCTTCCTGTGCAGATGGTATCTGAGATTACAGTGTCCAGTTAAATACGACGCCAGGGTCCTCAAACCCCCATGCCCTGAGCCTACCCCGCAGGTATTACACAGAATGGTTCAGGACCAATAAAGGGCCTTCGGGCCCCGCGGTTGGCAAGACAATCTGCCCTCTTGTTGCCCTCATGACCAGGAATCCATCCCAAGGTTAGAAAGTTGCCCCTACCGAGCCTATTGAGAGTCTGAATGCATTCCATGGCCAACCCAGACGGCACCTTATGAGCCATTAAGGCCTTCAGTGCAGCCTGACTGTCAGAAAGAATATAGGTGCGAGATCTGAGCGTTCCCCTTCGCAGGCATTCCCCTGCACTTACACAGATGGCCCAAATCTCCTCCTGAAAAATGAACGGATATTTTCCCATAGGTAAAGCACGCTGGAAGCCTGGTCCAAAGACGCCCGCACCCGTGTCCCCATTCGACTGCTTAGAGCCATCAGTGAACCACAACTGCGAACCATCTTCCGGTTCCCAGGATTGATTGGTCCACATATCTGTCAAACAACAACACATCAAAATATCTATCAAAGATCCACTCCGGTGACACTCTGTCAGCAACCTTAAAAATCGGGTCGTCTGTTAAGATGCGCGCGATCCTCATGTGAAACCTTAGGTTGCCCCCCCTCATGCCCCCGAATTCACTAAGTCTAGAGGAATCCATACTGGCAACCTCCATTACAGAAATGTGCAATGGCGGGATCCCCAGCATAACCCCCAAGGCATCCGTCGGGCACGTTCCGCCGACCCCTGTAATGATAACACACTGTAGTGTAATTAATAAGTCAATATTGTCGTGCAATAGCAATCACTGTCATGTACTTGACACTTAATTGTGATTGGCTAAAAGCCGCACTTTTTTGGTTGATTAATTTGACACCTTCATAATATGAACCGAGGTTTTGTTTTAATGTATGGACCCATGCGGAAAATGATTTCTGATATGGGAACAGAATATAAAAATCAGACCATAATGGAATTATGTCAATTGTTGAATATCGACTTCGTCACTTCAACAGCCTATCATCATCAAACACTGGGTACCATAGAACGATCCCATAGAACATTCAATGAGTACGTACGTTCGTCCAAGCTATAAAGAACATAAATCTACCAAAAACTACCAGAGAAGTCCACAGCTTTTAGGTACAGCTGGTATCGGCGATTTATAAAAGATTTCGCGACAATATCAGCACCGCTCACCGACATATTAAAGAAAGCCAAGAAATTCGAAATGACTCCCGATGCCATCGAAGGTTTTGAAAAACTGGAAAAGGCATTAACCACAGCCCCAGTATGAAAACATGCCGATTTCTCTAAACGTTTCTATATACAATGCGACGCTTCTGCGACGCTTCAATTAAACAATCAAAAACAAGTACACCCAATAGCCTTTTATTCCCAAAAACTCAACTCGTGTCAGAAAAACTATAGCGTCACCGAAAAGGAGTGCCTGGCTGCAGTCATGACGATTAAAAAGTTCAGACCCTATGTTGAAATGATGCCATTTACCGTGATAATGGATCACGCGAGTCTTAAATGGCTTATGAGTCTTAAAGATCTCAGCGGCAGATTAGCACGATGGTCTTTACTCCTACAAACATAATTTTGACATCGAACATAGGAAGGGGTCGAAGTAGCGAGTGTTGCAGGGGTCCTTGAAGCGTATATACAGCAAATCTATTGATAATGCCATATCCTATCAGGATTCCAAAGCCCGACCATGCGTGGTTCAGCACCACACCCGGCTAGAGGTGTCCCTGCTTTCGCAGAACATGGCTGATCTAGAGCGGACACTCGATAAAAACCCGTAGTCCCCAGTGCTATCTTACCGTGCTCATGGGATGAATAACACTACGTTAGTGTGTTTTCGAACGGTGGCCTCCAGGACGAGGCGAATCCTGGTTGTATTAGCCCGCTGGTAGCACGGGGCTCTGCTATTATGTGTTCTTTTGTAATCCCTTATTAACTCTTTATTTTTAGATGGATTTGAACAACCAAAATTTTAATAATGAGCAAGAGAAGACCGACGCAGGTCTATCCTCAGCTAGCCAAGAGGTTTTTAAGCCTAAAGAGCAGTGAGGGTGCAATTGAAACGGTCGTACAAGCAAAGGACATCTTCTGTCCTAACCTTGCTGAGCCTATGGATGTTTGTAATGTTTCTGAGGACCACTCGGGTCCACCTATAGACACAGATATAAAACACGCTTAAAATGATGGCTGCCCGAAAAGGTAAGACACTAAAGCATCTAAGGTGCTTACAGGTGAACCTTCACCATGCCAAAGCGGCATCGGACATCGCCAACAGAAGGTTCACCACTGATGCCCTGGATGTTGTATTCATCCAGGAACCATGGGTGCACGACGGAGCCATCAAGGGGCTTAACGCTAATCAAGGTAGGCTGATTTGCGATTATCAGCATAGTCGCCCCAGAGCGGCCATCCTTGTTAGAAACAATATAACATTTCTTCCAATTTCAGAATTCGTTTTGGGAGACTTGGTTGCGATTTGGGCAAAGGTGCCCTAATTATCTGGGGAACATGAGGTAGTACTGGCCTCCGCATATCTACCTGGCGACACCAACACGGTACCAACAGTTGAGGTCTCGGCCTTGGTGGAATATTGCCGAATGAGGAACCTTGTGACGCCAACGCACATCACACGATATGGGGAAGTACCAATATAAATAAACGTGGTGAGTACCTACTTGAATTTATATGTAGTAACAATATAAACATAGTGAATAGGGGTGACGAACCGACTTTCAGGAATTCTATTAGGACAGAGGTCTTGGATCTCACTCTTACTAGTTCTGATATGTCATTTGCCATGATGATGAACTGTCAATGTCGGACCATAAACATCTGGTATTTGATGTTGTTAGTGCATTGGACTCATGCCAGGTTTATCGTAATCCCAGACGCTCGAACTGGGAGGATTTCCGATACAATTTGGAACGAGATGCAGATGTCTCTAAAGGGCTCATTCTGAGCACTAGAGAGATCGATCATGCGGCATCCGATATGCAATCGAATCTAACTTCTGCTTACTTTTTGAGCTGCCCCCAAAAGACCAGAAATACGAAGAGGGACGTTCCATGGTGGAATGATGGTCTGGAGAAGCTTAAAAAGAAAGCCAGAAGACTGTTCAACAGGGCAAAGGAAACAGGTGACTGGATCACCTATAGGGCCGCACTCACTGAGTATAATAGAGAACTACGCAGATCCAAAAGGACCACGTGGAGCAACTACTGTGAGAAGATCTCTGATCTTCCAGAGGCGGGTGCGACTACAAAAGGCCCTGTCACAGGATCATACAAATGGTCTCTGCACTCTTAGGAGGCCGGATGGCTCATACGCGGAATCTCCCACTGAAACTTGTAAACTCTTGCTCGATACTCACTTCCCAGGATGCGGTGACAACTGCGGGTCCGCTGTGATTCAGAGAATCCTGAACCTGACAGGTAGGTACGTACGCCTGGCTGGTGCCATCTTTCAGGAGAATCGGGTAAAGTGGGCGATACATGAATTTTTTTCATTTAAATCTCCGGGTCCAGATGGGATCTATCCTTGTCTCTTACAGAGAGGGATGGACTTAATTGTCCCACAACTGGTTAGGATATTTAGATCGAGTCTATTATTCGGGCATGTACCGAGACCCTGGCGAGAGGTTAGAGTGGTCTTTATACCGAAGGCGGGAAAAAAAGTCTGATCAGCTACTAAGTCCTTCAGACCAATTAGCCTGAGCTCAGTATATTAGGGACACTTACCTCAGACGAAAGCCGATACATGAGCTACAGTTCGCGTATCAACGGGGTAAGTCTACCGAAACTGCTATCCATCATGTTGTCACGACAATAGAACGGGCACTGGAGGCAAAGAACATTGCCTGTGTGCATTTATTGATATACAGGGCGCTTTTGACAACACGTCCTACGATGCGATTAGGGTATCCATGGCTAGGAAGAGCATTCCTCCAATCATAATTAATTGGACATTGGAGATGCTCCGCTCTAGGATAATCACGTTCGGAATAGGGACTACTTGTAGGACCGTGAATGCGACCAGAGGGTGTCCTCAGGGTGGCGTTTTGTCGCCATTACTATGGACACTGGTCATTTATGAATTACTCGAGGGTCTGAACGACTTGGGTTTCAGGACCTATAGATACGCCGATGATCTTGTCATTTCCGTTGTGGGCTGGGATGACAGGACCATCTCCGAGCTTATGCAACAGGCTCTGAACTTCACTCTTTCGTGGTGCCGGGAAAAGGGGTTGTCTGTCAATCCGTCGAAGACAATCCTGGTACCATTCACGAGAAGGAGAAAACTTAACCTGTCTATGCCGGTCGTTGAGGGTGTGACGGTTGGCTTCTCTAGCAGTATTAAGTATCTTGGAGTGACTCTTGATAGCTCCCTTACCTGGAACGAACATCTTGACCACGTCTCCATGAAGGCCACCAGGGCATATCATGCCTGCCAGAGTCTTTTCGAGAGAACATGGGGCCTAAGGCCACAAATGGTCTACTGGTGGTTCAATACTATTGTTAAACCGATGATCACCTATGCTGCCCTTGCATGGTTGTTCCGAATCCCCTTATGTAATCTGGTATACGTTGCCACCTAGCTAGCTCTGCACCGGCGTGGATCTTCTACCCGCAACATACACCGAGGGCCGACAATAAAACATTAACAAAATGTTAATGTACAAAAAAAACTGAAAACTAAACATGCTAAAAATCTCAAAATCAAACTCAAACACAAACACAAACAAAACGACCACCACAAGTACGCGTATAAATATGGGACAGATGTCACTCCCACATCCGTAGCCCACCCAGAACCTACGCCATCAACTCATCATTTAATGACCCCTTTAAAATATATTTCACCAACAACTTACCATTTCACTCTTCACCCATTATGAACCATTGTACCTGAAATTCCCCTTAAACAAATTTACCAACACATTATTTAAAATTTAAAATCAATACATATTTATTAAACAAAATCTAAAACTAAACATACAATTAAACTTATTAATTAAAGTGGCTCTTATAGAAAGAAAAATCTTACCAAAAGAATGAATAAATACTATAAAAAACTAAATCTATATAATTTTATTGGATTTCAAAATAACTCCTAAAATATACCAAAAAGGTTTGTAATAAACCAAAATACCCCTGAATTTTGGTTTTCAAATTATAAAATCAACGATACACTTGTATCTTTTCGAACGGTCATTTCAACCAATAAACTGAACGTTTTCTCAAAACTTTTCAATAAAATTTCAAATAAATCTACCAACTAGTTTTTCTACAGGTTAACTATAACTGTTTAATCGCTTAGTTGTACTATTAATTATCGAACCAATTCTCCCCCAGTCGCAATTACTCTTACTCTAGCAATTGCTATTTTTACCGGGATAAAAATAGGATTGACTAAGCGTGATCACTATAAGAAAATATGTTTTTCTTTTTCCATTCAAAATTTTATAATTTATCAAAAAAAACTTAAATAACGAACTAAAATTTTATTTCTACAATTATCAAAAAAAAATAATACTAAAAATAAATTTCACACAAAAACAAAAAAAAACTAACAAAGGACCGAACTAAGTTCTATCTTTGGTTCACAAAAATCACATAACCTGATAGCCCCAAATAAACCTTTTTCAAGACGCTGATATTCCCTTACTTTTTCCTTAAAAGAGCTCTCTGAAGGTAGTCTATATGATTTCGCAAATTTTACTCTTATTCTGCTCTTATTCTGCGCCTTTAACACTGCACTACAATCACTTTTTGATCAAATTTAAAAAAAAATTAAATATCTTTCATTTTACTTGTTAACAAAAATTTTTAGGTTAAAAAAAAATTTCTTATTTCACCGACAAAAGTGATACAGCTTGTTCCTTTAAAAATGACTGCATACGTTCGCGCTTTTCTCAGCAATGATTGCAAAAAGATGGCTGAACCCAGATCGAACTATATGTTCCATCAAAAAAAAAAACAAAATATATAAACTTTTGTACATGTATTACAAGTAATATATTTTTCTCCCTTTACTAATCCTTCCTTAAACTTTTCTTCTCTCTTTTCAGCTACTCCAGGACTTGGCCAATGTGTACTAGTGTCCTTATGGGCTCTAGTACACCAACGCATGGTAGAGTAAGTATCGTTGCATTTTCAGTGTTTAACATTTTTATTAATATTTCTATTCTTTTTTTTCCATTTCAGGTTGGAAACCTAGAGTTGACTGTGGTAGCATTAATTCCACATACGCAAGGTCTCCTCTAGGTTGGCGATGACTCCACTGCAGGTCAGCCACCTGCAATACAATTTAGTGGGTCATCCCAACGTTAAATATACGGAAGGGGTGGGGATTTAATTGCGACTAGTTCGCCCCCATAGGCAAATCTACCCCTTCCTAAACACAAAAAAAATATATTTTTAATGAGGCACGGCCGGCCCCGAAATAAAATAAATGCCCGCCATAGTGCCAAAACATGTTCGGTTTAGGGGCGTCCACGCCAAAATTTCTCCCCCTTGTCAAGGAAGATATTCAAAGGGGGGACCACCGCAACAAAACACTATGGTTGGCAATAACAGTGCACCAAGGACAGTGTGCGTGGGCCAATTCATCAGGCTTTCAACGTGAGGAACTCTCACGCCCTGAGACCTCAAGCCGAGCACTACAGCAGTCGTTCTGAACATTCATAACATGTGAGTACCCTGTAAACGTGCTAAATTAAGCTAAAAAAAAAAACATTTTGTTTAGGGAATAGAAAATATATTCCACTCGGATTCATTAGGTTTGAACTTGGGGCAACAAAACCATCTATTATATATAAAAAAAACTGTATTATCGTTTCCCCACTAACATTTTACTAATTTTTCTATCTCTTTTCAGGATCTTTTGAAGTGACAATAAAACTAGAGTACTTGGTATTAGGGAAGTATTTAGATTTGTTGCATTTATAAAATTTTACTTTGTGTTAAATTTTTTTTTTTTTTTTTCTTTCAAAAAAAAAACTTCGGAATTTGAATCTAATCGCAGATGGAATAAAAACAGATAGTAAAGCATAAAAGCCTCAACTAGAAATTTAACCCCAGACTTTGCCACTATGTGAGTATTATGATTTATATTAGTAATTCCTAACCGACTTTTTAGGGGCCTAAATTGTAGCCTTTACCGCGGTTTCAAACTTTTATATCTTTCGCGTGAAAGACGCCAATAGGTTTTCCTGCTAGATCCTCTAATTCGTACATATTATTTCCAATTGGTTTAAGTATTCGGCATTTTAAAAACTTTCTACAAAATTTGGCATTCCGATTTTTAGAAAAATCACTCAGCACCATATTTCTCCGGTATACTTCTTGACCGGGCACCAATTTAACATTCCGGGCCCTTTTATTATACCTTTCCGCAGATTTTATGTATGCCTCATGCATATTTCCCTTAATTTTTTCTCTAATTAACTCAAGTTTCTCATGATCTTTCAAACTGTCAATTTCATGATCGGATATCGATAATAATTTCCTGGCCAATTTGTAATCAGTTCTAGTTGTGAACATATGAAAACCGAAAAGCGCAAAGAATGGAGTTACTCCTGTCGCTGAATGCACAGAGTTTCTTAAAGCACACTCGATCTCCGATAGGTAAAGATCCCAATCACGGTGATCTTCCTCGAGATATGCCCTTATTGCCGCCAATACTGATTGATTTACTCTCTCAGACGCATTCGACTGTGGAGAGTAAACTGGTGTTTTAAGGTGTTTTATTCTATACGTATCGATCATTGTTTGAAAATCTTTGGCAATAAACTGTGAGCCATTATCACTATGGATAATCTCTGGCACTCCAAATTTGTGGAAAATTTCCTGTGTTAAAAATTGTACTACATTCTTAGTTGTTGCATCGCGCATTGCCTTTAAAAACGTAAATTTCGTAAAATGATCTACGACTATGAAAATATAACAATTTCCGCTTTTAGACCTTGGGTATTTGCCAAGGAAATCTATATATAGTTTCTGAAAAGGTCTTTCAGTAACTACTTCCTGACCAATTCCTGGCATAAGATTGTAATTAGCCGGTTTAGTTTCCTTACAAATTTTGACACGCTTTAACGAATTCTCTGACTTGTATTGTCATTCTGGGCCAGTAAAAGAATCTTTTTATTCTTTCTAATGTTTTTGTAATTCCGCTATGTGCTGCTGTGTTTATGGAATGAGCCTTTTCGATTATTGTTGTTGTTAAATTAGATGGTATCCATAATTTCCATGGATATTGTTCATTTTCTTGATCAAATGCCAATTTTTTAAATACCAAACCGTCTTCTATTTTTCTTCTGGCAATTTTTCAGAATTCTCTTTGATATTTTTGATTAAATCGCAATATTCCTCGCTCTCGAACTCGATTGTTTCAAAGTCCAAAAAGTCTTCTCTTTCTAACTCATTAATTTCCATTTCCTGAGGTAATCTGGACAACATGTCAGCGACTACGTTTTCCGATCCCTTTCTGTGTAATATTTCATAGGCTTGTAACTGTAACGACCACCTGGCTAGTCTTCTATTTAGGTCTTTCAGTGTCATCAGCCACTTTAGACTGGCGTGATCGGTTATTACAGTGAATGGCATCATCTCTACGTATTGCCTGAACTTCCGGATAGCCATGACTGCAGCCAGGCATTCTTTCTCGGTAACACTGTAGTTTTTTTGACAGCTGTTCAATTTTTGTGAATAAAAAGCGATTGGGTGTTCCTCATTATTTTCATTTAGTTGATATAATACGGCTCCAATTCCATAATTTGACGCATCGCACTGAATATAAAACCTTTTCGTAAAATCTGCGTGTTTTAACACGGGTGCGGTTGTCCAAGCCTTTTTCAACATTTCAAAGGATTCCGTAGCTTCGGGTGTCATTCCAAATTTCTTCGTTTTCTTCAAAGTATCTGTTAAAGGAGCGGCGATTGTAGCGAAATCCTTTATGAACCGCCTATACCACCCCGCGGTCCCTAGAAAACTTCTAACTTCCCGGGTATTCTTTGGTAAGTTGATGTTCCGAATGGCATTTATTTTCTCGGGGTCAGTTTTCAACATTCCCCTTCCAATGATAAATCCTAAATACTTTAACTCCTGAAAACAGAATTGAGATTTCTTAAGCCCTATCGTTAGATTTGCGTCATGAAGGCATTTTGCCACTTCACTTAATAATTTTAGATGTTCATCAAAAATGCTTGAAATTACGAGTAAATCGTCTAAATAAATAAAAATGTTATCTTTGAGTCTCTGTGGTACTATTTTATCCATTAGCCGGCAAAGCCGTTGCGCCGCGTTGCAGAGCCCGAACGGCATGACCCTGAATTGGTACAGAGGGCGGCCTGCAACGGTGAAAGCAGTGTATGGTTTGCTCTCCTCTTCTAGCTCGATTTGCCAGAAGGCATATTTTAAATCGACGCTACTAATATAAAAGGTTTCATCGATTCTGCTTATTATTCCGTCTATGTTTTGCAACGGGTATGCATCTTTAACTGTTACACTGTTTAATTTCCGGGCATCTAAGCAAAATCGATTTTTACCAGGCTTCCTTACTACTGTTGTACGGTTAGACCAAGGACTTTCACTTTTTTCTATAACATTTAATTTTAACATCATGTCTATTTCCCGGTATGTTATTTCCTGAACAGCAGGGGAAAGCTTGTAATATCTCTCCTTTACCGGTACAGTGCCTTCTACTAATTTAATCGTATGTTTTTCTATTTTTGTACAGCTTAAGCCCTTTTCCTCAAATGTATCAAAAGTTTTAATCACTTCATCTAATCGCTTTTGTTGTTCCTCATTAAGCTCATGCGGTTTCAATTTCTTGCGGTTCAAATTCTTTATCATGATCTACAAAATCTTCTTGAATTTTTTCTATATTTATCTCATTTACACCTATAATTTCAGGAGCCAAAGCAAACATCCTCCAAAAATCGACGCCTAGGTATAAAACCTGCTCTAAATCAGGGCAGAGGTACAATATCATTTTGTGCTCCAGATTTTTAAACTTTATGGGTATTTTTACTTTTCCTAAAATACGGTGTTGTTGGCCTCCAGCTGTTCTCACTCTGGTCAACATTGGCAAAATTTCCAAGCCCAGATCCTGTACTAATTCTCTACAATTTCTGCCCAATATACTCACAGAGGGCCCGGTGTCCAGAAGTCCTGAAATAACCGTTCCCTCAATTTCTACATCAGCAAATACTCGATTATCGATGTCATGACTATTGGCCCTATGGATTGCCTCTACATGGAATTGTTTGATTTTACGTTTTTCCGCAAATTTTTGCCTGACCTTATGAATGCGTTTTGAAATGGGTTTTGGCTTATATTCGGAATTAAAAATACGATTTTTAACTTTCTCATAATTTTTCTGTCTTATTTCAATTGGTAAATAGTGTCTCAACTCGGGTATGTATTTGGTATTGTTTGCTTTTATGAGTTTCTGAATTAATAGATCTTTTATATTTTGCTTTTTAGATTTCTCACTTATTTCGCCGGGTTTTCTGGTTTACGTGGATCCCCGGTTGTTCCCACGCCTCTCCTCCTGTTTTCCTGTTGACAATCAGGACATTTCGGTGCTATTGTATTTGCTTTGCCGCATCGATAGCAAAAGAGTGCACGCTCTGAAGAATTACAATCTCTAAAACCGTGACCAGACATTTTACAGTTCCAACAGACTAATGGAGGTTTCTGTTGGTTTATATGAATAGCTGCTAATTCCTCAAATGTTGGTGATTGTGCCTCTGAATTGTTGGATGATTCGCCGTGTTCAAAATATACCTCATGGACTGATCTGACTGGGCGAGATGATTGATAACTGCCCCTTACGTCCTTATTTGGAAAATTCCTTTCGGCTTCGTTGCATTCTATGCGCAGTTGCTCAACAGAGGAGACTGGAATCCCATACACAATAATAGCAATGTTGGGTTTTACATTTCTCTTCATGATCTTGATCATATCAAATTCCGGAAGGGGTTGTACCAATTTAGATCGCATTTGGCACATTATGTGGAAAAAGGTATCTATTGATTCATTAGTTAATTATTTCCTTTCAACTAAATCTCTCATTATCTCAAAATTAGAACGTGCTGTTTGATACTGCCCAAGAAGAGCATGGCGGAGACTAGACCAATCCGAAAAGCTGTGGGTTTTTAAATATAGCGAATACCATTCCCTCGCGGGTCCTGACACTAAGAGGTGAAAATCTTTCATAATTTCATCCCAAGGAATATTATAGTGGAACTGCAAATGCTCTATGCAGAAAATTAAATCTTCGACGCTCATAACAGAGGTATTTCCGTTAAAAACTAAATTGAACTTATCTATTCTAATTATCATTTTCTCATTGTTACGAATACCATTATTGCTACCGGGCGCTGACGAAAATCCTACTTGAGACGGAACACTACTAATATGAACATTATGACCCATTTGTGGATATCCCTGGGGTATTATGGGCATCTGATTTACGCCCGAAGTCTGAGACATCATGGGCATCTGATTTACTCCCGAAGATACATCAACCTCACCATTCGGTAAGTTTTGATTCATATTTCTAATATTTGTATTATCGATGTTCGCATTATGATTTTGGGTCGTACTACCCGACATTCCATTTATAGCCCTAACTAAATCTCCTATGGTTCTTTGAACCTCGGTCATTTCATGCTGTACTAATCTCTTAACAGTATTTTCTAAACTTCTTCGTCTCGAACCATATTATTAACATCCTCTGGGATCTCATTGTCCACAACACTGTTGTTCGCTAACGGTGCCGGCGGTAAAGGTACACTATTGCCACCGTTACTACCGGCTGGCAAATTATCGCGATTAATAATAGTCGCAGCTAAATCTATTATCTGTGGTGGCGTAGGCCACTATTATTCCCTCTAGGGTCCATAGTTTTAGGTTGCTTTGCAGGCGCAGGTGCACTCGAACTGTTCAGATCAAAATTTGGGATCCTGGATCTTTTTCTAATATTAGCCTTAACAATATCTTTCGTATTCATAACTCGGAACCTTACTCAAATTGATCCGTTTATCCGGCGATAAACCAAACGTATAAATTTAATCGTTTATTCAATTGGTATAAAAAAAATCAATTCAGATATAATGTTCGCATCAGGTAAAAAAAAACTCTATCAGCAATTTAATAATACAAAAAAATATATGAAATTAATAGACAGATTCTTTCCCAAACAGTTAAATAAATTATACGTGCAAAAAAAAATATAACTGAAGACATAAACTTTCACTACATATAGCATACAAATACTTAAAATAATATAAAAAAAATAATTTATAAAGATTAATAATACTAATGAAATAAAATAAGCGAAATAATAATGTTAGAAAGATTAATAAAAAAATATGAAATAATAATTTTCTATAGATTGATAAAATTAGTACGAAATAATAATTTTATATAGATTAATAAATATCAACTTAAAAAAAATAAAATAAACGATAAAAATCAAAATTATACTTTTATAAAGACAACTACGATTCGAGGATAAATTTTATTATAATTGTATAAATAATTGATTATAAAAATAATGCATAAAATACAGTAAACGATAGAATATGATAATAATTTTATAAAAATAAAAAGTACTAAATATAATAATTTTTAATAAAAATAATTATATATATATAAAAAATCTAACAAATCACAAGAAAGATAAAATTTTTAAGTTTTATATAGTGATAATATAACTTTCTTTCCAAAATATAATAAAATTTCTTTTATACTCATTCGGGGATTGTTGATATTACTGGTAGTGTGTGCGGTTTTCTAATATTTTACTTAAACTCTCCCTTTCGAGAGCTACTTTATGACCGTGTTGCTAGTCATTCTAATCACAATTTGTAAAACTCAATAACAATTTACTGTGCTTTGTCACGTCACCATATCATCTCGATGACAATCACAAAGGCCAGTTCGTAATCGGTCACGATACTCCAGACCTCATAGCTCTAGTCTTGAGCGGCTATCGATTAGATTACTACTGCTCCACAGACCAAATTTCAAACAGAAACTACTCTTTTCTAAACACTATAAGCCAAGGGTTGGTTGTACATTTAGGGACCCTAATATTGTCGACCCGAAGAACATTACCCCCCAAAGCGTTAAATTAATAAGATCCCTTACACTCATACATAGATAAAAGCCATATTCTTTATACAACGGACTTTCAGAACAATGTCTGAAACGGATACAAAGATATTTGCCCTCTCCATGAACTTCCGTGCAGGAATCTGATGGGCTATTTCAATTTTCAACTCTAGTGATCTATTACAACGTGCATTGATCTTTCCACACTAATATAATTAACAATTTTTTTTTTTTAAACAAAAAAAAAAACTTTCAATTTGGGCGCCATTTGTTACGGTGACCGTTAGCACCAAGATGAATTGGGCCGATTAGCTCAGGAGCGGCTTCCCCATTAGGGTGTGAATCCCATCCCTCCATCTTGGCCTCAAGGACCGTTCCAATAATATACTCTACACAAAGAATCTATTCACAAAAAGGCAACACTTCAAAAGTAGGAGGTAGGTGTTATTACCCCAATTGCCCTTCCCAACCATGGCCACTCATAAATCCCATATCTTCATTTTCATGGCCCCATAAAACCGCTCACCCCACACTTACCTTTCTATATCAACTTTCCCCTATAAATTACTTTAACCTTGCGTAACTAATATCTTCTTTTCAAATCATAATTAATATAAAAATGTTTCTTAATAGTATTAATTAAATAATAATAATCTATAAACAATCTAATACTATTAACTTCTAAATTTTCTATTTCTAGGTTTTTCTTAAAAAAAAACATGTATATGATGACGCAAATTTTTGGTCAATCAGATAGATCACTTGAATCAAACGAAACCTGTACCACAGGAATTATGAAAATTCATCAAAAATATTTTAAATAAAGATGGCCAATAAATTTCAACAAAAATCACTTATTTTCTTTTGCTCTTTAGTGTCGGCCTGAACACATCAAATAAATAAATAAAAATTAATATGTACTTTAAATTTGTAATAGACTTAACTTTTATAAAACTTTAATTAACATATAAGTAGCCTAAAACATTAAAAATAAAAAAAACGTGTATTAAAAAAAAATTCACAAATAACCTGAATTAATTCATGTCATTAACATAAGTTGAAAAGAAAAAAATTAAAGTTTCATATATGCGTTGGTACGCGTCGACGTTGCTATTGACTCTTATTAGTGGTATATGGTTACTAAAATTTTTCTAACCTCAAAAACTTTGGGTAACCGGATGCTAGAATATCATAAAAATCTTATAGGCCTGAGAGAGCTCCCTAAAACCTCTTTTCGCCAAATATTGCGGGGCAAACTAAAAAAAATTTTATATCTTTTGTAAAACCATATACTCCTAAGCAGAATTTTCCAACATATAACCCTATTACACTACTAACTTTTTCCTTTCAAAATTCTTACACTATTAGTTGTCCGTATTTGAATAGTAAATCACATAAAACATAAAACACTAACTACACAAATACATAAACTTAACAATAATTAAAAAATTTTTAAAATTGCTGATGCAAAAGCAAAAAAATTTGACTAAAAAAAAAATTCCTCTTTTGTCTTGATTTTTAGATGCGATGACAATCTTGATCTTCAAATATATTTTACGGCACTCAGATCATTCTGCAGAAATTTCTATTACCCCGGGAATCATAAAATTATCTTATTTAGGGTTACCTTATACTTTTGGGCTATTGTTCTTCCTATAAATTTTTGTCCAATGGGAGAACTTACGGGGCTTCCTAGAAGAGTCTGGTCTCCACTTAAGGTGTTATTATACGTCTGGCCCTGCTCCAGGTGGAGGCCAGTTCCCAACTATTAAAATTTTCACAAAAAAAAAACCCAATTATTTTCCTTACTATAAAAATTCACAAAAACAAAAAACTTACGTTCTCCTTATTATCTTCAGGTATAGCAGGGAATATTCTGTCCGGATTTAACTTTACTTCTCCGGTAATTATAGTTCACTCTAATAAAATTTTTTTTTAAAAAAAAAATCTAAATTTTACAAAATTGTATATTTTTTTTTTTTTTTATTTAAGGATTACATACTTTTATTTTGCTCTTATTCTGCGCCTTTAACACTGCACTACAATCACTTTTTGATCAAATTTAAAAAAAATTTAAATATCTTTCATTTTACTTGTTCACAAAAATTTTTAGGTTAAAAAAAAATTTCTTATTTCACTGACAAAAGTGATACAGCTTGTTCCTTTAAAAATGACTGCATACGTTCGCGCTTTTCTCAGCAATGATTGCAAAAAGATGGCTGAACCCAGATCGAACTATATGTTCCATCAAAAAAAAAAACAAAATATATAAACTTTTGTACATGTATTACAAGTAATATATTTTTCTCCCTTTCTGTATACTAACACATTCTCATCATTAATCCTATCCTCTTCTAACTTCGCTCTAATGCAATTGATTCATTTTCTATGATCATAGACACAAACCCATTGTACTATTCTCAATTTCAAAATTCAAAAACTCTAAAATAACGACAAAATTACTTTTAGACGTTTTACCATTGTTTACACCATGTAAACTTGCTAAAAACGTTTCTACTTATCCGGTTTGACTACATTAACCCTGTTCTACTACGCCTTCATGCAGCCATGATGTCATTTGACACATTTCAACAAAATTGGTAAGGTAAATACATTTTTGCTAATTATTTTAATTTTTCTTTCTTTTTCAGCTTAAATACATTAAAATAATCTTTTAAACTTTACTAATCCTTCCTTAAACTTTTCTTCTCTCTTTTCAGCTACTCCAGGACTTGGCCAATGTGTACTAGTGTCCTTATGGGCTCTAGTACACCAACGCATGGTAGAGTAAGTATCGTTGCATTTTCAGTGTTTAACATTTTTATTAATATTTCTATTCTTTTTTTTCCATTTCAGGTTGGAAACCTAGAGTTGACTGTGGTAGCATTAATTCCACATACGCAAGGTCTCCTCTAGGTTGGCGATGACTCCACTGCAGGTCAGCCACCTGCAATACAATTTAGTGGGTCATCCCAACGTTAAATATACGGAAGGGGTGGGGATTTAATTGCGACTAGTTCGCCCCCATAGGCAAATCTACCCCTTCCTAAACACAAAAAAAATATATTTTTAATGAGGCACGGCCGGCCCCGAAATAAAATAAATGCCCGCCATAGTGCCAAAACATGTTCGGTTTAGGGGCGTCCACGCCAAAATTTCTCTCCCTTGTCAAGGAAGATATTCAAAGGGGGGACCACCGCAACAAAAATAAACTTGTTCATATACAACCAAAACAGCTGCCTGTATTATTTAAAAGGGAAATTCTGCGTCATCACGAGAAAATATCCCCTTTATACCAGTTTGCCACTTGCCATAACATATGCAAGGAGTTGATTCCAGTGGTGATCACGGGACCTCACAGCAAATAAACTTCAAAAAAAATTATGAATGAATATGAATTCACTCACAATATATTTTCCGTAAAGACTACTGAATACACACATTAAATTAATGTAAAATCAGTCAAAACAAAGGACTACCCCTCGTTTAAAACAATTGTATTTCATAGTTTATTTTCAACTGTTAAAAAAAATGTATTTCCTTGAAAATTCAACTGAGTATTCCATTGAAACAACTTTACAGATTAACTTTTTAAATAATTGTTGATCGTTTATGGGAAAAAATCTTGCGAGTGTAAAATCCAAATCTACAACAATTCAAAATGAAGAAAAAAAAAATTACAACAAAAGGTCTGTTCCTGTTTTTATTTCAATATAAACTGAATTAAAAAAAAACTATGGCCACACCACCACCCCTTTGAATTACCCACCCACAACATGGTGGCCGAAAGTTGAGCAGAGTAAGGTAAGGGATGCTCTTAAGAGAATCTACCGTCTTGCGTGTTGTTGTATTAAAACAAAATAACGTTTTAGATTTGGCTCTAATGAGCGACTGTTTTATTATATTTTTGGTGTTCTTAATTCTACCTTAAATTAACCTTAATTATATTTTGTGGGTAACCATCAAATGAGTGGTTCCCACGGTTCATATTATGAAGGTGTCAAATTAATCAACCAAAAAAGTACGGCTGTTAGCCAATCACAATTAAGTGTCAAGTACATGACAGTGATTGCTATTGCACGACAATATTGACTTATTAATTACACTACACCTCCTTTTTTCGGGAAAAAGATTGATCAGTAGCTAATTGATCAATTTTTTTATATAACTTAGTTAAGTAAAAATTAATTTTAGTTTAAAAATTAATTTATATATTATAGTTCTATTTTATTTAATATTATAGTTTTTATTCTATTATTTTTTCCTATTTCCAATTAATAAAATATAAAACTTAATCTAAAACTTAGAATAATTTATTTTTTTTCTTTTTGTCTGTATTATTATAAGATTTTTGGCAATTTTAATTGGAATTGTCGAAGACGATTTTTGTTTACCGTCATGGTCCTTTTATCGTCGAGTGCTATTAAACAATTGCCCTGGTCATCAGTATTCCTCACTTCAAAAGGACCTTTAATAGCGGTTCCAATTATGACCGGCATTGTTTTCTGAAAGAACTAGATCTCCTATTTTCACGCTTATCGGCCTTGTTGACTCATCATATAGGCCTTTGTTGGTCAATTTTGACTTTTCGAGCATCAATGCAGCCCTCTTCTGTGCTGTCTGGAGTCTATACTTCACTTCTTTCTCATATAAGTCTATGTTATAAAGTGGACTAATTTTATCCGACTTTAAAGCGTCTATGGATGGTGGTATTTTACCAAAGACTAGTTCATATGGAGAGTAATTATGTACTGTTGAAGGTGTTGTATTAAAGCAATACGTGAAGTAAGCTAACCATTCATCCCAATCAGTCCTATCCGAGGATCCGTTTTGAGAGCTCCTCCTCCAATAATAAATAGAAGATATTTGAGCTCTTGGAAGCAAAATTGGGATTTACTCAACCCGATCGTCAGATTTGACTCCCTTAAGCATTGAGCTACCTCCCGTAATAGTCTCAGGTGTTCATCAAAATTTGCTAGAAATCACTAATAGATCTTCTAAATATATAAAGGCATTGTCTTTTAATCTCTGCGGTATTACACGATCCATTAGGCGGCATAAACGCTGGGCCGCATTACACACACCGAATGGCATTACGCGGAATTGATATAAAGGCCGGCCTGCAACGGTAAACGCGGTATATGGTTTACTCTCTTCGTCCAGCTCGATTCGCCAAAACGCATATTTCAAATCGACGCTGCTGAAGTAATACGACTCATCGATACGGCTGAGAATCCCGTCGATATTTTGCAACGGGTACGCGTCTTTTACAGTTAAGTTGTTCAATTTTCTCGCGTCTAAGCAAAACCGATTTTTACCGGGTTTACGCACGACCGTAGTCCTGTTGCTCCACGGACTCTCACTTTCCTCGATCACGTTTAGCCTCAGCATATTATCAATTTCATCGTAAGTAATTTTCTGAACGGCCGGTGATATCGGATAATATCTATCCTTTACGGGGACCGCACCCTCTATCAATTTAATTGAGTGTTTTTCGAGTTTTGTACAACCCAGTCCTTTCTCCTCAAATGTGTCAAAACACTTTACTACCTCATCTAATCTTCTCTGCTATTCAGAACTAAGTACATGAGTGCTCAATCTGTGCTCCCCAACACTATTTACAAAATCATCCTGAAATTTTAACATATCAATCTCATTTACGCTCACAATTTCAGGTGCCAAACCAAACAAACGCCAAAAGTCGATGCATAAGTAAAGAACAAAGATACAACAACATTTTGTGTTCTTGATTTTTGTACTTTATGGATACTTTTAATTTGCATAGTATTCTATGTTGTTGACCACCGGCAGATTTAACAATAGTCAACATTGGCAGAATACTGAGATCTAACTTTTCTACTAATTCTCTACAACCCTTGCCAAGAATACTCACTGACGCTCCTGAATCCAAGAGTCCTGTGATAATCTGACCATTAATATCAACATCAGCATATACCCTGGGGTCTAAACTCTTACTATTGGCTCTACTAATCGATTCAACAAGACAACGCTGAATTAGACGACGGTCCGCAAATTGTTGGCGAACCTTTGCAATACGCTTCGAAATGGGTTTTGATTTTGACTCAGAATTAAAAATACGATCCCTAACCTTTTCATAATTTTCGCGCCGAATTTGTAATGGCAGATAATGTCTCATTTGGGGTATGTATTCAGATTCGTTAGCGTTTATTAAATTTTATATTAATGTTCTCTTTCTATTTTTAGATAACTGATCGTAGTGGTTTAGTTTTTTGATAATACAGGATTCTCCGTTTGGCGTGAGTCCCCTGTAGGTCACACGCCAGATTTCTGGTTTTTCTGTAAGCATACCGGGAATTTAGGAGCGGCTACATTGGGTTTTCCACATCTTTAACAAAAAAGAGCTCTTTGGTCCTCTGGGCAATCCTTGAAAATGTGACCAGAGGCTTGACAATTCCAGCAATTTGCTGGCGGTTTCTGTTGTTGTTGGCCGAGGCGCAAGGCAGCTATTTCCTCAATATCTTGATCAGGAGTTTCTCGATCATACTGGCTCTCATTTTGCTCAAAATATACCTCACTAACGTGTCTGGTTGGTCGTCGCGGTGGCACCAGAGCCCTGAAATCTTTTCTTGGGAAATTACGTTCTGCTTCATTGCACTCAATACGGAGCTGCTCGACAGATGAAACAGTTATCGGATACGTTTATTGGATAAGTTTACTCATCACATGAAAATAAGAATCTATAGTTTCATTAACCTGTTGCTTTCTCTCAACCAGGTCCCTCAATACCTCAAAATTGGAGCGAGCCTTCTGGTAACGATTGAGCAACGCGAGCCGAAGAGCAGGCCATTATGCCAATCCATGAGTTTCCACGAACAACCAAAACCAGTCTTTTGCCGACCCTGAGACCAAAAGATGAAAATCTCGAACCAATTCATTCCACGGGATATTATAGTGGGCCTGAAGGTGTTCTAAGCGAAAAATAAAATCTTCAATACACTTGGTCCTTTCATCAAAAACAATTCCTAGCTTATCAACTCTAATTCTCTTCAAATCAAGTCTGGTTTCTATCGGGCAAAAATAAATTTCCACCCTGAGACGAGCTACTGGGAGTTGTTCCATTTTGGTTCATCACATTGAAATTATGAGCAACAAGACCACCAAAAATATTCGGTGCTGTTGCAGAGGCATTAGTTAAGCTATCACTTCTATTCTCATTTTGACCACTGTTATTAATATTACTATTATTAACATTACAGCCCCCGTTATTATTATCGTTCTGTGTATTATGGATTACATGCTGCTGGTCACTAGCAGCAGCCATCCCCTGAACAGCGCTAGTCAACCTTTCAATGGTCCTTTCTGAACAACCACAACTTCATCTACCACTAAATCCCTAACAGCCGTTGTTATACCCTCATCATTAACGCTGATATTGGGAGGATGAAATTGAAATCCTGGGTTCACTGGTGGTTTAGGAGTATCCGCATTCGGATTTCCCTGCATTATGGTCCTAGCAAGGTCTATAAACTGTGCCCCTATTTCCGGGTTACTAGTATTATTCTGAGCCATTTTCGGTTTCCTTGACTGTTTGATTTTCCTCTGTTTAGGTTCAGTATGCACCCGTTAACGTCAAACTCAGGTTGCCTACCTCTCTTTCTATTGGCAGTTTGCCTTGTAGATCTATTGTTATCAAATCCTAATTGCCTGTTCTCTCTATTTTCAGACCGAGATTTGGTTCCTGAGCTCATGCCTTGCAATCAAAAAGGATTTTGCAAAATGTTCGTGCGTATAATGCAGATTATTCAAATCGGTGAATTTATAATTTAAGACTACTATATATCATCAAGAAAATAACGTCCAAAGACGAACATGCAATATATATAAAAAACAAGCCAATTAAGAAAATTTTAAAGAAATAAAAAATTTATATAAAGAATTGTTACCCTAAAAAAAAATTCTAATAAAAGAAATAATCTTAATAAAAAAAAAATTATGAAATAATTAAAATTTGCGTTAATAAAAAAAAGGTTTCTTAGCTAGTATACGTAATCAATTTATCTAAAAAATTAAAAAAAAATATTAAAATTTGTTATTAAAGATAAAATATCCTGTTATATATTAAGAAATTATTTCCCTCCAAATTTAAAACAGGAAGTGATAATTTTTTCGTTGATTAAAATAACTTGTATAATATCAATAATATAAATAAGGGGTGGTTTACTAAGATGGTGGTGTGTGCGGTATCATTTTAAATCGACTCTCTCATTAGAGAGCTACTCCAAGGCGTCATTAATCATATTTACTAACAAAAAAATGTTCTTTGCAAGACTAGTCTGCACATTGATAAGTTTAACTTTAGTAAAACAAACGGACAACTAGATAGTACTAATAGGGTCACACCTCAGACTCCTATGAACCTAACCAGAATCCCTGTACTATAAGTCACCCATCCTGAGTACTTGGACACGACTCCCACAGAGCTTTTGTACAACAGCTTCTAGACCATAGTCAAGAACGGTTACAAAGCTTGTAAAGAATTGTTCACCAAAAACTCAAAAAAATGACTATGGGCTATTTAAATTACACTATTGGGCTATTGCGTTGTGTATAGATCTTTCCACACAATTCAAAAAAAATTACTAATTCTTCTTCTTCCGATTGGGCGCCATATTTTAACGGCTCCTTGTGTCACTAGGCCGAATTCTGACCGGCTATGGATGACCAGACTCTGGCTACGTTGTGTGACTTCATCCCTTCGGCCTAGCCCTAAAGGACGATCACAATTAAAAATCACAAAATCAAAAAAAAAAAACTTTAACCTCACAAATGACAACCGGAGTGGGAGGCAGGTATAATCCTCCAGCCGCCCAGCCCAACCATGGTCACTAGGTTCTCCACCAAATTTACAGTGACCCCATTAACCCGCTCACACTGCACTGCACCACTTACCCTTAGCTTACCAACCCCTGTAAAAATATATTTAGCAAATCATATTAATTATGTTTAAAATTTTTAAAGACATATTTTTATTCTTATAAATTTCCTAAAAATACCACTAAATAAACTATTTCTAAAATCTATTCTTATACTAATATTTCCTGAATATTCAAAAATCTTAAAAAATAAAAAAATTGGTAATAAAAGTCTAAAAGACTAACAGAAATGATCCCTTTCGATCAACAACGAACCCTGATTTAACAGGCAATTTAAAATTTTTATTATAAATTGATGGCAGCTGTAACGGCTAAAAAAAACTTACACTTACAATTAAAACTGACAAGCTAAAATTATTAAATAAATAATATAATACCAAAAAAAAATAAAAAAATAAAAGTTTATGGCCACTAATGTCTAATTTATATTTGTTAAGTGTGAAACCGTATTTAATAAAAGTTAATAAAATCAATAAAAAAAAACGGATAAACAAAATTATCAAAATTGAACAAGAACAATACAAAAAAACATGTCAATATAGGAAAAATTTAAAACAAGTGTCATATGTGCGTTGGTATGCGTTGCCTGACGTTTCAGTGTTGGACACTGTATTACTCTCCGCTCAAGGTTATATTCACAATAGCGCTATATCGGTCCTATTTCCGGAAACGGTTATTTTCAACGTTAAAAAAAATATAATCAAGGATTCTGAAGGAGCTCCCTAAAACCTCTTTTGTGAATCTATCACCTTTAATAAAATTTCAAAATATAAGTTCGCATATATTGTGACGATAACCTGATTTTTCTTTAACAGCACAATTATTTATGGTTTTCCAGTATTAGTTAGATTTCCCAACGCGTAAATATTTTAATTAAAAATGGCACAAACAAAATTACACTTAACACTAAATCTGGGCTAAAACATAAAAGACAGAAACATAACCCTAAATTAATATTCATAGATATAATTAACACTAACACCGATTATCTCTATAACTTTTCATTTTTATCTCATATATTACTTTCCTTCTTTTTGGTCTTCTGTTTGTTCTGAACGCTGTTGTTTTGTTTTTCCTTTATGATTGTCTTAGAAATGGCTTGGAGTGACACACAAAATTATCATATAGGTTACCTGGATTAAGGCGTATTCCCACTTTAATGTGGAAATCTCACTTTTCCCGTGAGATTTCCACAGTAGCTTCCCCGAAGCTACTGGATTCTTATAAACTATTACGTCTGGCCCTGTTCCAGAAGAAACCAGTCCCGAACTATTCCATAAAAGAAAACCTTTTTTTTTTAACCCCGCACTTTATGAAAAAAATACAAATATTCAATGACTTACGTTCTCCAAATTGTATAAACTCTTCTACAGGGGATATTCCCAAATCCTCGGCAAGCCGTAACCTCCACCGTGTCTAACCTATAATGGCAACAATTTAGGAACACTTCATCACGTATAACACCCCACAAGAAAAAACTTACTCTTTAAATGCCAGATTAATATGAGTTTTCCTCAATTTAGAGCAATATTTAATTGCCTTTTATATTCAAAAAAAATGTTTTTAAATTTTCCAAAAAAAAAAAATTATTACTTTTAAATTATAAATTATGTAATCATTTGCTTTACAGTCGTACAGCGCCTTTTTCACCACTTCAATCCGCGTTTTTCTGTATAATAAATTCAATAAAAATGTGTTGGTAGATAAAATCTGGCAACATATATCTTTAAACATAACTTTAAACAGCTGGTCTAACTACTGCACTTTTGTGCAACTATTATTATTATATTCCTTTTATTACCTCCTTCTTGTTTTACACTTCCTGTAAAGAACTCCTTCTAAATATAATCTCTTTTTGTACACATTGTTCCGAAACAACTGCCTTTTATTAAAACCATCACAACAGGTTATGGGGCCCAGGAGTTGTTAAAACAATTGTACAAAACTGCTACAAGTCGATTGCTACAAGTTTCAATGTAGAGAAGTTGCTTGGCCGTGAAAATTACACAACATGGTCGTTTGCCATGAAAAATTTGTTGCAGCACGAAGAATTGTGGGATACTGTTTAAGGTAATTATCCACAAGGTGGAATGAACGCGAAAATTGACACCAAAGCCAAAACAAAAATTATTTTGCTGATTGACAAAATAAATTATGTCCACATCGAAGATGCAACTAAATCCAAAGAAGTTTGGGACAAATTGAAAGCAGCATTTCAGGACTCCGGTCTCACTAGAAGAGTTGGTTTATTGCGGCAGCTTATAACAACACGTTTTTCTACATCTGAAAATATCGAGGAATATGTAAGTCAGATTGTGTCTACAGCACACAAGTTAAAAGAAGTCGACATGCCGGTGAGCGATGATTGGATTGGTACACTTCTGTTGGCTGGTTTACCCGACGAATACGCCCCGATGATAATGGGTATAGAAAGTGCAGGTGTTAAATTAACTTGCGATTCAATAAAACCCAAGTTGCTACAAGATGTTAAAAAAACAAATAGTGATGGTGCAGCATTTTTTTCTAAATCTAAAAAGAAACCTGAGTCTAAAAAAGGTTATCGGTGCTACAATTGAAATAGATATGGGCATAAAGCCGCTGATTGTCGTGCAAATAAACAACAAAAATGCAATAATAAACAAGTTGGTTTTTGTACAGTTTTTGCGACAGGTGCCATCAACAACAATGAGTGGTATGTTGACTCAGGTGCAAGTATGCACATGACAATGAAAAAAGATTGGTTCATTGATATCAAAAAGTCAAACGTAGAAGAAGTTTATGTTGCTAGCAAACACAAATTGGACGCACATGGGGTCGGTGATGTTAAAATCAATATTAAAAACAACAACCTAGATTTGTTGGATGTAACTGTCCACAACGCACTCTATGTACCCGGTCTAACCGCTAATCTTCTATCCGTACGCCAAATGCTAAAAAGAGGTTTTGTCGTGGTATTTAAAGACGACAAATGTACAATATCGAAAGATAATATCGTGGTAGTAACAGATCAACTACAAAACGGAATGTTCAAATTAAATGGTGTTATAAACGTAAGTGATGTAAGTCATAAGTGTATGGCAGTAACTCAACCAAACCTGAAATATGGCACGCTCGTATGGGTCACTTAAATTATGCAGATTTGACAAAAACAAAACAGATGGTAACCGGTATGGAGTTTAAACCACAATCAACGGAAAATTGTGTTCCTTGTATAAAAGGCAAAATGTCAAGAAAGCCTTTTAAAACTTCAAAATCACGTACTACAAAATTTCTAGAGCTCGTACATTCGGACCTTTGTGGACCGATGGAGGAAAATCCAATTGGTGGAGCTCAATATTTTTTAATTTTTATTGATGATTATTCACGTAAAGTTTTTTTATATATTTTGCAGGCAAAAACCGACATTTTTTGAGATCTTTATGGCAAAAGTGGAAAATGAAACTGGTCATAAAATAAAATGTCTGAGTACGGATAATGGCACAGAATTTTGCAATCGGCAAATGTCAAAGTTAATAAACAAAAATGGTATACAACACCAGACTACAGTGCCATACAGCCCTCAGCAGAACGGCGTCGCCGAACGCATGAATCGCTCTATCGTTGAACGATCCCGTTGCATGCTGTTTCAAGCTGGTTTGAGTAAAAAATTTTGGGCTGAAGCCGTTGCAAATGCCGTTTACGTTATTAATCGTTCCGTTTCTGCTGCAAATAAAAAAACTACACCACAAGAAATATGGACTGGTGTAAAACCTGACGTAAGTCATCTTAAAGTTTTTGGTTGCCGTGCCATTTCGTATGTCCCCAAAGAAAAAAGTGGGACTCCAAGGCTCAAGAATTAGGGTATAGATTGCTAGACCCAAATGGTTGGCGTGTAGTTGTGTTTTTTGAAAACGATTTTAAACAAATACAACAAGATCGTTTTGATGAACAAGAATTTTGTTTTTTAAAACTTAATGATGATGACGATGAAGTGGAAGCTACTAGTGATGACGTCGACGAAGATGATGATGAAACAACAAATTCTGAAGATTTTGTAACTGATCAAAACAGCGATGAATCATCCGAATACTACGAACCTGATGATGATACACTTTCCAGTGAACACAACTCTACAATGGTACCTATAAACGCTGACAACGTTCGTCGTTCACAACGCGCTCCAAAACCAGTTAACATGACAGACTACCATTTATATTCAGTAAAAGTTAATGACTCAGATGACCCTTTTACTGTTCACGATGCCATGAAAAGTTGTGATGCAGCGCAGTGGAAAAATGCTATGGAATGTGAATACAAATCGTTATTAGAAAACAACACTTGGACTATAGTCGACTTACCTATAGGTGCTAAACCCATTAAATGCAAATGGGTGTTTAAAAGAAAACGTGATGAAAATGGTAATATACAGAGGTATAAAGCCCGGTTGGTAATTAAAGGCTGCTCACAAAAACCGAGAATTGACTACCAAGAAACGTACTCGCCGGTTGTAAGATACACTTCAATTCGATATTTATTATCAATAGCAACTCAATATGATCTTGATATTGAGCAAATGGATGCGGTCACAGCATTCCTTCAAGGTGATCTGGCTGAAGATATTTTTATGGAACCTCCGGAAGGTGTTGGTGACAATCCTAAAGGCAAAGTTTGCAAACTCAACAAAGCCATTTACGGCTTAAAGCAGGCAAGCCGTCAGTTGAACAGAAAACTGGATGAAGCCCTCAAAGGTATGGGTTTACAACAATCAAAAGTGGATCTTTGTATATACTTTAAGGTGTGCGACTCCAAGATGTTTTATATTGCTGTGTATGTAGATGATTTATTGATTTTTTCCAATGACACACAACTTAAAATCAATGTTAAAAAAGGTCTACAACAAAAGTTTTTGATGAAGGATTTGGGGGAGGCCAGAAGCTGTGTTGGCATACGTATAACTAGAAACCGTAATCAAGGTGAGATACACATAGATCAATCCGTTTATATTGAGGAAATTTTGAAGCGATTTAAAATGATAGATGCTAATCCAATATCAACACCCTTTGATATAAATACAAAACTTACAAATCCAAAATCAAAAACACAAAATTTTAGTAATATTCCATACCAAGAGGCTGTTGGCAGTTTACTTTATTTAGTGTAAGGAACTCGCCCAGATATTACCTTTGCTGTAAACTATCTAAGCAAATTTAACAACAATTTTGATAACTCCCATTGGACTGCTGTAAAACGCGTTTTAAGATACATCAAAGGTACAATAAATGTGAAACTGAGATATTCTAAAAAGTTGAATCCGAATATGTATGGCTTCTGTGATGCAGATTATGCTGGTGATGTAAATGATAGGCGTTCATGTACGGGGTATGTTTTCACAAAACAAGGTGCCATTTCTTGGAATAGTAAACGTCAAGCAACTGTAGCCCTGTCAACAACAGAAGCCGAATATATGGCTATGTCTACTGCTGTTCAAGAAGCTGAATGGTTGCTCCAGTTACAAGATGAACTGTTTAACAACAATCAAAATAAAATTATAATTTTTTGCGACAACAAGAGTGCCTTAAACTTAGCGAAAAATGATGCATACCATGCACGATCGAAACATATTGATGTTCGTCACCATTTCCTGCGTGATAAAATTATTGATGGAAATATTTTGCTGCAGTACAAATGTTCTGATGATATGGCTGCTGACTTTCTTACAAAACCAGTTACCAAGGAAAAACATTTGAAATGCGCAAAGATGTTAGGACTTACAAATTTCTAGCCAGCTTTAGTGGAGGTGTTGGTAGATAAAATCTGGCAACATATATCTTTAAACATAACTTTAAACAGCTGGTCTAACTACTGCACTTTTGTGCAACTATTATTATTATATTCCTTTTATTACCTCCTTCTTGTTTAACACTTCCTGTAAAGATCTCCTTTTAAATATAATCTCTTTTTGTACACATTGTTCCGAAACAACTGCCTTTTATTAAAACCATTACAACAAAATGGCCATGGCCAGCCTAAAGGTATACCTATAGGTATACATAATTCCAAATCAACCATTTTTCTATGATTTCCATATTATTTTCCATATTCATATCAATGTCCCTTCCTGATTTTGAGTATATTTTTATGCTATTGATTGTCCCTTTATAGTTTTCAAGCCAAACTTTTCCCTGGAATCTGCATCAACCTTATTTCCCTGGACATAAACCGTATTAAAATTTTCAAACTTTAAATTTGAATACAAAAGAAAAACCGATAAATTCATTGACAAACGTTTTGCACTATTACCCCTGAATTCTGCACTAACAAAAACGTATGTCCTGAACACTGCTAGTTGGCAACACCGAATAAAAGTACTACATTTTACAACTGTTCATACGTCATAATAAATATATATTATGGTTTTATTTTCCATCTCCTTTGCTTCCTCTGTTCTAATTACATCAACAAACGTGAAAAATTAATAAAATTCGATCTCGTGGTGAAATAAAATTAAATATTATAAAAAAAAAATAAATAAAGCTCAACCCCTTGTCTACACCGAGTACGTGAAGCATAAATGAAACAACCTAAAAAAAACAAAAAAAAGAACACGCAACCTAAAAGGTACGCCCAGCGCGTTAGGTAGTAGGGGGACACCGCAACAATATGAAACTTTCTGCATTACAACTTGCATCCTTATAAGTGATTAGCGTAAGCTGCACTCAAAAAAATAAGTTAGCACAAAAGGTAGTAAAAACGTCTTGTAAATCAGGTATACCATTTTTTAGCAAAATTTTTTGCTAAAATCGTGTTTTCTGCTAAAATTTTTGTTATACTTATTCAGCACTTAACTGTTTTATACTAATGCTTTACTAATATTATACTGTTTTCCTAATTAATTTTGCTAAAAAAAAATTGTGCTGATAAGCACATTAATAGTGTGGACGACAACCAGATTGAAAGATATACGCAGAATGAAGCAGATGTCGCGGCATGTCAAGCTGTAGTAGAGAAGAGGAAAATGATACTGAAAAGTACAACTGTAATAAGACATAAAAAAATCAACCATGGAAGACTTTTGTATCTGTTTTTCATACATAAAACAAAATTGAGGATTAAAACAATTTAAATTTTGCGTTGTCACCGGCTTGTGAAAATAATGGTCTATTAACTAAATAAAAAACAAAATAAAATATATATATTTAATATGTATTTCTAAACTAAATGTTTATAGATTAATAATCCAGTGTGGTCAAATTGCAAACAAACAAACATATACAGACAGAGTAAAGCGAAAGACACACATCTTAGGTAGATTTTTATGGTTCCTTTTTCTTATTGCAAAAAATGGTTGTTTTTTTTCGTTTCGTTTGTTTTTGTTTATTTTTTCGTTTCGTTTCTATAATTATCTTCGGCAGTTGCGTCCTAAAATATAGCATCATTTAGACAACCATTAATGTAAGTAGTTGAAAGAAAATTTTTGTTATGTTATATATATTTATGTCTATATATTTTCAGATATTAAATTAATTCATGTCGTTAAAGTGGGAAAATGAAAATTTTTATATTTCGTAATTATTGTAAGTTATTTTTAAAAGAATCACAAAAATATGTTTTATGATTTTCAGCAAATAAATTAACTAAATTACATTTTTTCTACAAATTTTTTGCGTTTTTTTTTCAGTCTACTAAATTCAGCAAAAAATGTATTAATTTTTAGCAAGGCTTTTGTATTTCTAATCTACTAAGTGTAAGCAAAACTTTTGCTGAATCTACTAATTTTGTTGCTGAAAATCAGCGAGCTGATTTTGCTGACATTAGCAATTTTTTTGCAAGCACCCTCCTGACTAAAATTTTGCTGACTTTACAAACTTTTTTTTTTGAGTGTGGCAATATCCGCCCATACTCTTTAGTAAAAGATAATGGACTAAACGTGTATTCGAAATTAATGTTATCCCTTGGAAATAAATTTGGAACAAATCTTAACATAGAATCACTTTTACCACATCCAACAACAATCCATAGAAATGTTGATAATAGTTATTCCACACATTTTGCAAAGCTAAAGTCATCTGTACGAGAAATGTGACCTGTGGACAGAAAATTTTTCAAAAATGAGTGAGTATAAAAGAAAGCTGCTAGGAGTGAAGTCTATGAAAGGAATTTCTAATACAAGTATGCTTAGTGAAATAATATACAATTAATGAAGTTATTTTAGAAATGTATTTTAAAATTTTTTAATAAATTTTTAAATCGTCCAATTTTTTTTAATTCTAAATGTATTTCTAAATTCTTCAAATGTCTTTCAAAACTGTCCAAATATATTTTAAAATTGTTCCATTTTTTTTTTTTTAATTTTCTAAACACATTTTTAAAACATTAAAGGTACGTTCACATTAATAAAATATTTGTTTACATATTTGCTTCCAATTGTGTCAAATAAAAAATTATTTTATTTTATGTTCAAACTATGATCAAATATTTGATGGTTTCTGTTTGTTCAAACAGCTCTCAAATAGTGCCAAATAAAATAAACGAAAACATATTTGTCGAGTGTTGAGATTGAAACAAATATTTGTATTAAATATTTATTTAATCAAAGTGTAAAAAAACATAGATGTATTTAATCGAAAAACTAACTGTTTTTTAAAAAATTGATCACTCGGGATCTCTCTCGCCTATTTATGCTATAAGGGTATATTAATACTCCAGTGCAGCGTAATGCTGGAAATACTTTGGATACTTAAGTATATCAAATAAAAAAGTATTAGAAAAATACAATTTTTGTTCAATTTGTTACAAATTAAAATTATTACAATATATTGCGTTTTTAATAATTGGTGTTAATATATAAGTTAACTCCGGGACATTTGCCATTGAATACCCCGTATGTTAAGCTTATAGAATTGCACAATCTTTAGATATCAATGTCTGCAGATATGAAAATCTAATAAATGTTACTTCATCCAAATGTTTGCCAAATTTATTATCCGGCGTATCTTCAACATGTCCCACTTCAAATGATCAATACAATAACTGAGCTTTTCCCTGGTCTAATAATGCTGAACGGCTTTAATGGTCCTATATTATTGAAATTTATTGAAATCTATCTCGAATCTTACTCGAATGCGAAAAGGTCCTCTAACTTTAAATGATATTGGATTTAATTCAAACGCTCCATTTACTGTTAAGGAAAATCTTACTCCTCGGAACTTCAAAATCTACATTGAAGCCATAAAACTTTGGAAAGACAAAAAACTTTCATCTGTTTATTCTTTGCGTGGTATTGTGTATGGCAAAGTTAACCAGGATGATACACCGATTCGCATCAATAGCTTAAATGATATTCGTAATTTTTTTGTTCGCAAAATAATCACACTGATTCCTTTCGCCGAAACTATGAATAGTCGAAATTTTTTATTTATTTTCTTAAATTCAATAATATTTTTAAAAAATAATTTTTCAAACTATAACTGCAATTAAATATTTTATACTACTACTTTTTATACAAAATTCTCTTAAAATCATGTACAACTCCTTTTTAAATTTAAACATGAATTTTCTATACATTGCTTTTCTATTGGTTAAACATGATAGTTAATAACATATACGGTTCCAAGGATAATATCTATATGTTAAGAATTTTGTCTAATCAAAAACAAGGTCTTAAAATCATACACTTAAATGCTCAAAGTCTGAATCATAAAATGGACGAATTTAGATTTCTTTTCACATCATCCGGAATTGACATTATATGTGTTTCTGAGACATGGTTTCTTCCTGACGTCAACGATAGTATTTACGAATTACCTGGCTTTAAACTTTATCGGGACGATCGCCTAACTCATGCTGGAGGTGTAGCTATTTATGTTAGATGTAACATAAACTGTTCTATTATAAAAACCTCAAACAGGACGAAGATCTTCGTACAGGAAATTTAGTGACTATGGGATACCTCTTTATTGAGGTTATAACTAAGGACAAGGAAAAGGTACTTATTGGGTGTGTTTACAGACGTAATCGGTACATTGATTTCACGCAGTTGATTAACACTATTGAGGAATTATCTCTTCATTACAATAATATAATTATCACTGGCGATTTTAATAACATTTTAGTTGACAGTTCATTAACTGTACCTATGGAAACATTAGGTTTATTTCCAGTCAATACCATAATACCCACTCATTTCCCTTCAGCAGCACAGAATAGTCTCATTGATATTATATTTGTCAACCACAGGCACAAGGTTCTTCTCTATGATCAAATATCAGCCTCATGCTTTTCTAACCATGACATTGTGTTTGTGACTTACGACACTTTTGTGAACACGGAAAATAAATATATAACATACCGCGATTTTCGAAATATCGATTATACGATACTGGATCAACATGTTGGGAATATTTGCTGGAATACTGTTTATTCACTTGAAAATGTTAATGATCAACTAGCATTTCTTCAACATAACGTAAATGAAATATTCAACATCTGTGTACCTCTGAAAACAAAATTAACCAGGAACAAACAGCAACCATGGTTCACTACTGAAATAAAAAATCTTATTAATGAGCGAGATTTAGCGTATAATAGATGGAAAAAGTACAAAACTTCTACTCTTCTTAAACTTTTTAAGTCAGCCCGCAGAGAAGTCGTTAAAAATATCTAAATCTCCAAAATGTCATATTACAAACACAAGTTTAAATCTGCCATCGATAGTAAATCTAAATGGAAGGAAATCCGCAACATTGGCATTGGCCGGAAAAACTCAACCATAGACACGGATATCGATGTTGATGACTTAAACCAACGCTTCGTTGAAATCAATCTACCAAAACCTACTTTTAACATATATGATACCATATCCACCGCACCAATTGAAAATCCTTTCTCCTTTAAATGCGTTGATCAATGTGATGTTCTAAAAAGCATTTTGAACGTCAAATCCAATGCCATGGGTAGTGATGAAATTGATCCTACATTCTTAAAAGCTCTTCTCCCAAAACTTCTGCCAATCATAACTGCTATATTCAACAACATTCTCACCAAATCAATTTATCCAGATTGTTGGAAAACTTCGAAGATAATTCCTATTCCAAAATCAGGCAAAGATTATCGCCCAATAGCCATTCTTCCATTTCTGTCTAAGTCATTGGAAAATATAATATACGATCAAATGAACAATTTTCTTTAAACACTTAAGCTTTTATCTCCGAAACAATCAGGATTCATGAAAGGACGAAGTTGCATAACAGCCTTTGTTGATGTAGTCGAAGACCTTAGAGTACAACTAGACAGTAATATGGTTTCCTTTCTGGTGCTTCTGGATCACAGCAAAGCATTTGATACTGTAGATCACTCGATCCTAGTGACTCATAAAGTCAAACCTTGAGTGTCGTTTCCAGTTGGTTCACGTTAATGGACGGAGTTCTAATGTTCTAAACATAAATATAGGTGTACCTCAAGGTTCAATACTTGGGCCGCTGCTTTTTTGTCTGTACATTAATGATTTCCCTGATGTCTGTACCAATTGTAATATTCAGATGTATGCTGATGATGTTCAATTATATGCAAGTTCTAAATTTAACTACCTTAACACCTGTGTCTCTAACATCAATCACGACTTAAACAACATTCTTCAGTGGGCAACAGATAATGGTTTATGCCTAAATCCCGCCAAATCAAAATGCATATTCATCTCAAAAAGTAAACGTATGCTTGACCCAAATATCAAAATAAGCATTAATCGGCTATGTGCTGGATATCGAGTCGTTTTCAAATAGCAAACTTTTTTGAAAACGAGTCATGTAGAAATTGGTGTTCCTTAAAACGTACGTTTTGGTATATGCGAAGTTTTGTTCGAAAAAAGATGTTAAATGTCAAAAGCTTGTAAACGTAATTTTAATCAGCTGTTGTATATTATCAAAAAGGAAAAATGCTGTAAACAAAAAAATTATACCAAAAATGCCCGGTGTTTTTGTTTAAAGTTATGTTTATTTACGGCTGCGTGGGCCAACAAAAAATAAAAAGAAGATGCAGTAAATTGTTATGGCTTTTTTTCAAAACTTGTCGCCGTTCTTTTATCTTTTTTTCTTTTTTTTTGCTTGTACACAACACAGAGATGATAAATTCAATTTTCAAAATAGTACTTTTTATCCCTAACAGTACTAAACAAATTAACAAACCAAATCGTCATGAAAATTTATGTATTATTTATTTAAGAGCTTGTTCACAACAAAAGCTTAAACTAAAAGCGAAACTGTACACTCTGTATGGGAAATTTTAGTAAAAATTGTATGGGAAAATAAATTTGCCTTAAGCTTTTATTGTGAACAGCATCTAAAACAAAACTTAGCCGATGTTGTTTAAGTGTAAGTGACACCTGCTTTTTTGTAATAGATTTACAAGGGTTTTCTATCGGAAATTTAAATTTTTTTTTTACATTCCGTTTTGTTTTTTAAAATGAATTTTGACAAAAGATTTAGCTTAAATTGAATTAAATTGAATTATGACGAAGTTTTAGTCAGCAGTCTAGCGGATTTTCGCTATTCATACAAAATGTATGGGGAAACAATTTCGTTATTAGTTTTATCTCTTATTGGGAGTGTTTTCATAAACAAAAATTTGCAAATAAAGTAGTCAAGTGGTCATAAGAGTACCATAGTACTTTTAAAATACTACAACAAAAAGTACTATAATAGCAACTTTATCATCCCTGACACGACATGCAAATGTTTTTTAAAAACATATGTCATTAAAATCTAGGGCTGCCATATTAAATTATTGCAATCATTTTGCAACTAAATCAATAGTTTTTATGTGTTTATTTTTAACAAAACAATTAAAAACATATTTGCTATTTATTTTTATATACATTCTAATTGTAATTTGTTGTTATGTTGTTATTAAATAAAAAAAATGCAAAAAAAAACTTGACTTATTGAAGTTTGTGAACTTCGGTAACTCTAGATTTTTCGAACATCATTATAAAAGAAGAAGAAGACTTTAAGTAAATTTGCGATTTGTAAAAAAAGTGTTATTTTCAAGAAATATTTTTTTAAAACAGTTTTTTAACAAAAGTTAATAATAAATTATTTAAGTGCATGATAAAAAAATTAATTTACATTGTTCATGTTCAGTTCAAAGTGTTTTTTTAATGGTTAAACTAAAACTTTGTTTAAAAAAAATTCATTTTATTTCATTGCCACAGATTTTTGTAAAAATACATTAAATATAAAGAGATTTTTAAAAGTCTTCTTTTAAATTGAAGAAGCTATTAAAAGATTGCTTTTTGACTTAAAATAAATAAAAAACATTTCAAATTTTTAATACTAATTGTTGTTTTTATTATTTAACAAACCTTTCTAGGAAAAAATCTACATTCTATTTACTTTCGACAAAGTACAACTGCTTGATTTAAAACGAGCAAAAAAATTGAGATATCGGAATCTGGCACACCTAATTTTGTAAACTCGTTTTACTTTTGCGGTTTCGTTTTCTGGCACATACACGAATAACTCTGCAATTTCTTTTGTTCAATCGTCAAAAAACCTGGGAATAACCTTTAATGATCGTCTCACATGGACCAATCACATCAATGGTGCCGTCGGAAGGGTTCATGGGATGCTAAGAAATCTGTGGTCTGTACAACTATCAACCCCTTTTGATATACGAATGCTTTTGGCTAAGACATATCTCATCCCTGTGCTCTTATATGGATGTGAAGTCTTTGCAAACTGTAATACCCATGATTTTCATAATCTTAATGTTGCTTACAACAATATAGCCAGATATGTATATAACAAGAGCCGTCGTGCAAGCATATCTCTTTTCTCTTATCGCTTATTTAATATGAGTTTTCGTGATATACTAAACTTCAGGAGTCTACTATTTTTGCAAAAACTCATTTATACTGAACAGCCAAGTTACCTCTTCTCCAAAATAAAATTTAGTGGGTTACCCCGTGGGAAAAGAATTATCCAGAAAAAACATAAAACTTTAATGTCAAAGAGACAATTCTTCATTTCAACAGATAGTCTTTGGAACAAACTTCCCTACAGAATTCAAACCATAAGCAATGCATTGCAGTTTAAAAAGGAGTTACAAAATCTTTTTACCTTGTCATAAACTTGTAAACTTTGTCATTATCAAATTGGTTTTCTTAACTTTAATTACACTATCTTTATATTTCATTTAATAATTCATTCTTAAAATTATAATTTTATTTTCCTATTTACTTTTTGTTTTTCTTAAAATTGTTATATTTAATTATCCATTCAAATTGTATATATTTACACTACTAACACTGTCATTTATAAGATATCAATCTTGTTGTGCTAGTTTATAACTAATTTTCAAATAAATAAATAAATAAAAAAAAAATAAATAGAAGTCGACAACAAAAACCTTTGGTTAAATGGTACTTATCTCATAAAATATCATAATACCACGGTCAAGATAGAAAATCGTACTTACTATAACAACGAGATAACTATGATGCATGCAATTTCGCTGTCTTTGGAAATGCTTAAGGATCTCCATATAAATAATGGCGCGGAGATTCAACAATTGGTCCACAATTATAAAACCACACTCGCAACTAGTATCGTAATACCCTGTGCCATTGGCGCGGTATTGATGTTGTTATTGTTCAGAAAATGGACGGAAAAAAAAGCATATGAAGTAAAGACTTAATTAAATACTGAAAATCCTACTGGAGGTATTGCTGGTTTTCATAATTACTAATCCAACGAGGACGTCGGAATCTATGAGGGGAAGAGTCAACTCCGGGACATTTGACATTGAATACCCCGTATGTTAAGCTTATAGAATTGCACAATCGCCCATATCCCTACTTTAGAACGTTCTGCAATTGGAACGAATTTGTGAAATCACACGAAATTTAAATTTGGTGTTCTCAAATCCTAAAAGCTTGTTAAAACTCGAATTTTTTCGAAATTTTTATCGAAGTGCCAAAAAAAAATACAATAATTAAAAATGCCGTCTGATATTATTTTGGAAACACTTACTTTTTTCCAGGAGGTTACGTCCTTTTCTTTTCTTTTTGAGCGCGCTTTTATTAACATATGATTGAACACATGTTTTGATATCATATGTTCTAAAAGAGAGATGCCATATGAATGTTTCCCAAATAAACAATGTTTTCTTAATATTTATTGTTACTAAAATCTTGCAAAACAGAATTACATTACTTTTAAACTTAAAAAAAAGATTTTAGTTATTCAGTTACTTGGTTCAGCTTTTAATTATGAACCAATTAAGTTTGGTATATGTAGATTGAATTACGATGGTATCACTGTTTTCATACACATTTATTTTTTTTTTTGTCAACTCTGCTTTTTCGAACATAAATAAAATAAAATCAGATTTCGTAAAATTTTGTACTTTTTTAGGAATATTTTTTTTAAAAAGCTAATTTTACAAAAATTATTGCTAAATTAGTCTAATTTAACCTTTTAACATATAAAATACATTTCATATTAAGGATTCCTAATGTTTTTTTTTTTTTTTTGCTGAAAGTAAAATGCTTTTAAGAAATGCTTCTAACATTGTTGTCAATTTGTGTTTTCTAAAATATCAAAACAAAAAAAAATTATGTTTTTTTAAAACAGTTTTTTAGAGTTTAAACAATACAACCAAAAATACAATAAAATCAGAAATAAGTAAAAAAAATCTAAATTTTTAATATTAAGCACCATTTTTGACCCTAAATTGTAATTTATTAGAAAAAAGGGCATTCGTTTTACTTTCTACCAGGCTTTTTTACACGAATTAAAACAAATCAAAAATAGGGAAAAACGTTCAGATTTAATCTCAAGAGCACCGAAAAATTCTAAAACTTTCACTTTCGCTCTGATTTAAAAGCCGTAACAGGGGTGAATATTTTTGCTTACAATTAACGTTCCCATTAATACTTACTTTGCTGACACTATGTCTACCATTAACATTCCTATTAATACTTACTTGAGTTTATGTTTTTAATCAAATTATACTGACGCTATGTCTGCAATAATTTCCCTTGTAATATTTATTGTCACTTCTTTGTTAATGAAATGATTTTCAGTTGCAGTTAAGTACTCAAACAAACAAGTTGTTTTATATAATTAACATAAAATAAACTAGTTTATATAGATTTTGAGTCTCAACGTTGACAACAAATTATACGAACCACGTCAAAGCTGTTCATGATATTGATGTCAAGAGTACAAATTATCAAAAAACAAATGCTTTGACTAAACAAAGTCTAAGTTCCACTTCAAAGAACACCAAATTTGTACTTGGAAGACGTTTAGCTCAAACGTGTTGTATCGATCTTGTTAATGTCAAAGAACCTTTGACATTAAATACGATTGGGAAACCCTAAATTCCTAAAACGTTCTGCAACTCGATACTGAATTGTACTAAAGATACAAAGTATCTTTCCCTTTCTAAATATTAGTCCGAAAATTAATGTCAAAGCCCCTAAAAATGTCGTGAATACTTCCGTCATTATCATAAAAATAACTTCTTCTTGTTCATCCTACTTTCAAACTGGTAAGACGTACTCATTAGATAATTCTGTAAATAAAAATTATTTCAAAATCCTAATTTGTTTTCGTTTTACTTCTTTCATTTCATTTGGGATATTTTTATTTATACTGAGTAATAAAATCAATTGGTGATTTTATTTCACTCAGAGTTTCGTTCATCCACTCCAGACTTCCAGCCATCCATCTCTTACTCCCCCATATTTCATCGAAACATTTGGTCCAATCGATCCGGATTGTTTTTGTAATTGGATACTCTCTGAGATTCTGCCTTTATTGGAGTACATACCAGTCAACTAACGTCATCATCTAATTGCTCACATCACAACAACAATAAAAACAGGTTCGTTAAATTTTGCTTTTTTTCCCATATATTGTGTTTGATAGTGCGATTAGTTAGTTTTTTTTCCTACAATGTCATTCCTTTTTGAGATAGGCGTGGTAGAGAAGATTAAGCATACTTTTCTAAAAATCATAACTACATTGTACATTTTTAATTGAATTAGACTGCGCAGTTTCTGGTAACACAACCTTCATCAGTAATCCTTTTTGACAATACTGTAATTATTTGTTATGGTTTTTATTGTTTGATTGCATCTATATGAAATGTTTATTTATTAAATGCAATCCTGACCGTGGCTTGAACCTGCTTTCTTTGCCACATGCACTTCGCACTACACTTTAGACAGAGGCTCTAACCAATTGATCTAAAGTAGGTCGATTTTTGCTGTGGCTTAAAACCAGTTTCAATTACACGGGGTCGATTTTACATTTAATTGTAATTGCAGAAGAAAGCTAAGATAAACACCACAACAATTCACAATTCTTAGAAAATCATATGTAATCTAATTTCCACTATTTCCCACATTTTGTGAGTTGGCGCAACTATGATGTATTTTTTGTACATACGGTAGTTTGGCTATTCACGCAGTTGGGGAAGAGTTGCCAGGGAGCACAGAGTTGCCAGGTTACACAGCGTGTAACTAACATAATTTAATTTTTTTTTACAAATAATAAAAAAAAACCCAAACTAAAAACTATAAAAGAAATAAAGAAAAAATATTTATGAAAAGAGAAAAAACTATATAGCATTAAAGTTAAAAAAAAAATGTTTAAAAAAAAGTGGTTGAAAATTCTACAATAAAAATGATCCTCTAATAAGACATATAAAAAAATCAACCATGGAAGACTTTTGTATCTGTTTTTCATACATAAAACAAAATTGAGGATTAAAACAACTTAAATTTTGCGTTGTCACCGGCTTGTGAAAATAATTGTCTATTATAATATTTAAATTTGATATGTATTTCTATAATAAATGTTAATAGAATAATAATCTAGTGTGGTCAAATTGCAAACAAACATATACAGACATGTAGACAGAGTAAAGCGAAAGACAAAGACACACATCTTAGTATGGTTCCTTTTTCTTATTGCAAAAAAAAGGGTTGTTTTTTTCGTTTATTTTTTCGCTCGTTTCTATAATTATCTTCGGCAGTTGCGTCCTTAAAAGATAGCATCATTTAGACAACCATTGATGTAAGTAGTTGAAAGTAGTTTTTGTTGTGTTATATATATTTATTTCTATATATTTTCAGATATTAAATTACTTCATGACATCAATGTGGGAAAATGGAAATTTTTATATTTCGTAATTATTGTAAATTATTTTTAAAAGAATCACAAAAATATGTTTTATGATTTTCAGCAAATATATTAACTAAATTACAATTTTTTTACAATTTTTTTGCGTTTTTTTTCAGTCTACTAAAATTCAGCAAAAAATTTATTCTTTTTTACCAACGCTTTTTTATTTCTAATCTTCTAAGTGTTAGCAAAACTTTTGCTGAATCTACTTATTTTGTTGCTAAAAATCAGCTCGCTGATTTTCAGCAAAAGATTTTGCTGACAGCAATTTTTTTGCTAGCACCCTCCTGACTAAAATTTTGCTGACTTTACAAACTTTTTTTTTTGAGTGTAGCACAGTGGGAGAAATTACAAAATTTGTGGAAATAATTCGGCCATTTGTTAACTTGTGGTCCGATTGCAATGAAATTTGGAACATGCATAAAAGACATAAAATGGAGTTTAAGTTTTGATTTTAAACCTTCCAGACCCTTTGGGGGCGGCAAAATGGTTGCCCAAAGTTGGGTACTTTTTTCATAAAAAATTTTGAGTGTTTGCCATTTTTTTGTTTCTCATCCGATTTTCAAAAAATTAACATATTAGTAATCTTCTTGTAAAGATGAACAAAAATGTCTATTAATAAATATTTTATTGAATAGTGAAAATTTTATGTTAGAAATTGTTTTGCAACCGTCAGATAATGACAATCGTAATTAATTTTTTTTTTTTTTTTTTTATATTAAAAAATTTTCATTTAAGCAAAAACTGAAATTTTTACCTTCATATTTGGATTACCCAAGTTTTTGTTTTACCAAGATTTCTAAATTCAACCTTTTTTAAAAAAAATCGCAATCTACAGGTAATTTTCTTTTCAACGATACCAAACACTGGTATGTTATGTTCACAACTTCTAAACAGAAAATCTTCAAATGTTAGCCCTTATTCATATATTTCTTCTAATGTGTCCTCGTATTCACATCTTACATAATTGGGTCAGGTAAAAAGGGTTTTATGATGTTCAGTTTTTGTTTAAATGAAAATTTTCACTATTCAATAAAATATTTATTAATAGGCATAATCCAATGATTTTTTGGATTTAACTAGACTTTAAGGTCAACAAATCGAAACAAATTTCAGAAATTATGATTTTCTGAAAACAATCCCACAATTCCTACAAATAAAAATGGGATTTTTTTCGTTTTTTGCTGCCATATCGTCATTTAAAGCGGGGATTGGAAATGACTTACACACTACATTAGGTATCTGTTGGAGTATCTAAAACCGGTTTCCACTACCCAATCGGGGCGTGCACAAATTTTAACTGTGAGTTAAAGTTGATATTTACCTCAAAAAAAATGGCAACTTTGGAAGCGGATGGGGGGAAAAGTATTTACAAATCAAAATTTTTTTTACCACAACTCGCATTTATATAAAAAGACCTTCCAGAAAAGTATACATACTTTATATGTTCAGAAGAAAATCATTTGTCTGGAGCGATAAGAAGTTTGGTGCTTTTTGGGGAAATTATCGCCAAAATTTACTTTTTTTTTAATTTCTATTTTAAACTAATGTAATTTTTGACTGAAACAAGATATTGAACTAATTTTTTTATTCAATCAAGAATTTTATTGGCTAAATAACCGTTATTTTAAAACGAAAATTGGTCCCAATTTTCTCCCGATATTCGAAAAACTTTGGACCTGAGTCGGACAAAATTTGGAATTTCACATTTTCAAATCGGAATATCTCGGAAACTATTTTAGGTAACCCACACATGTAAGCATGTTTTTTGTTCATCTTTACAAGAAGATTACTAATATCTTATTTTTTTAAAAATCGGATTAGAAACAAAAAAATGGCAAACACTCAAAATTGTTTATGAAAAAAGTACCCAACTTTGGGCAGCCATTTTGCCGCCCCCAAAGGGTCTGGAAGGTTCAAAATCAAACCTTTATACATGTTATTTTATACATGTTCCAAATTTCATTGCAATCGGACCACAAGTTAACAAATGGCCGAATTATTTCCACAAATTTTGTGATTTATCCCACTCTGCATAGGTTTGTTCCAACTCTGAGCTTACTTTTACATTTCGAACTTATTTGATCAAATTCGCGCTTTTTTCTAGATCATGTATGTATGAAGATTATTTCAACGTTTTTTTTCAGCTCTGCTTTTAAATTTGATTTTTTCTTACTTGGAATATAAAAACTCTCTTAGAGCCTTTACTCTTACCCTTTGACTCCTCCCTAATTAATGCAATATCCTTAAACTATATTCTCTTACTACTATTGACCGCTTCATTCCAATATTAATTGAACCGTAACAATTACTATTGGGTTTACTCCAAACAAACACACACTCCCGTGTATGTACGAGTAATAAGAACTCTTTCGTATTTAAATTATTATTTTGTTCATCTGTTAGTTCTTTTTACCGGGGTTGGATAATTCAGTACTTTGAAACTTTTTATTACATGTAACATTAAGTTATTGATTTTCATTCAAATTTGGTTTGTAAAAAATAATTGCTTTTATAAAAGAGAAATAAAAGTTAACTGATTTCATAAATCAATTTTATTTTTTTTTTTCTCCTTCATCACATTTAAAATATTGTGATCTGAAAATTGTAAAACAACAAGAAATTAATTTTTTTACCAACAATTATAACAGTTAAACTGGAAATTAGTACAAGTTTGGAATATAGGTGCATTTCTAAATAAGAGTGCTTGATTAAACTTCCGTCCACGAAAATACTATTTTAGTTAGGTTTAATACCATTTTAAAATTCCGAACTTCCATCCCTGATATAAACTAGTATTTTTTTCCATGCCACTCCAATTGTTTACTTTTTTTTCATGCGCTCATTGACATTTTTCGAGAATAAGCAAATTGAGAACTTTTCCCAAGACAATTCGCTTTGCTTTAAAATCCTTAAAATATAGCACATATTTCAAAATCTATCTTCTATGTTGATATCATTTTGGATATTTATTTAATACTTAAAAAAATATTTTTTAGTTTTTTTTTCTAAAAAGAAAGAATTTGTTTCTTCATTTTTAACATCCTTTTCCTATATATTTACAAAGAATTTCATTTACGCATTTTAAAGTTTATTGCATATTTTAAAAGCAATCTTTTGTTTTGATAAAGATTTTATTTTTTTGGGATTTAAAAATCTATTTAGTATTTTTAAAATTTCTATATAGATTAACATCTATTTCGTATTCCAAAATACATTTCATATTTTTGTTGAAAAAAAAGGATTGAGTTTTAAATAAGTTTAAATATTTTTCGTATCTTTTTTTTAAGAAAACTAATCTATATTTTCCGATAAAGATTTTATTCTTTAGTATTAAAATCTTTTTCCTATTTTGAAATTTATTTTGTATGATCATAAAGACTTTATTTCTCAATTTTAAAATTTTTTTCCACATTATTAAATTGCTTAAGGAAAATAAATTATGAAATTTTTTATAACTGCTTGATCTAGTAATCATTATCGAAGTTTGTCTGTCCTGATTTTTCGATTAGATTTGTTTTCATTTAGATCAAGTTTGAGTTCTCAAGTTTACACTTTTCACTTTAGTCCAAAATGTCACTTGACAATTTTATTCGGTTAGCCGATCGTTTGGTAGAATTCGAGGCAGACCTTAACGATAAACAGATGCCCATTACTTCCTGCCATTCCATTGATATCCATAGGGAGGAGCTAAAAACTTGTTGGGCCAATGTCAAGGCTGCTTATGATGAACATCTTTATAACCAGGATAATGAAGAAGATGATGATAAGAACAAAGGTGTCGATTTAGAGACTCTAAAGGCCATATATTAGAATACCTATATAACATATTGTCGGTGTCTTACCAAATTATCGTAGGCCTACAAGGAGATACAAGCAAAGAAAGCTCCAAAGCCCACACAAAGACAAAATTTCAAAACCAAAGGATTCTGGTTATGGTTTTCAGCTCCCTCCCTTTAAGATTGAGCCCTTTGATGGGGACTATGCTCCATGGCCTAAATTTCGCGATCTGTTTACTGCTGTTTGTATAAATAACTCCAGAGTCAGTGGTATAGAAAAACTAAGGGGAGGCAAAGGTTATTGCTGAGAAAACCGAAATGTCAAACGAGGGGTTTCAAATCGCTTGGAGCACCCATTGAAAGCGTTATGAGAACAAACGTGCTTTAATTAACGGTCAACTTACAATACTTTTTAATTTAAAACCTTTTCGCTCTGAATCACGAGGAGCACTTAGAAATTTACAGGCCGATATTAACTCATGTATCGACACACTTAAGCTCTATGTGGTTGACATTGCAAGCTGGAACCCCCTTTTTGTATTCGTTTGTACAAACTGCCTCCCCGATGAAACTTAAATCCATTTCGAGCAAACTGTCTCAGATAAGACCATAATTCCTGAATGGTCTAAATTAGATTCTTTCCTAACAGATCGGTGCAGAACTTTAGAATCGGTTTCAAATATTCGTAAGCCATTGACTGTACAATCAGCTGGCTCAAATTCCTAAAGTTCTTCCAAAAATCCTACCAGCTCAAAAAGGATAAATACTTTTCAGACTAAATTTGGTGATCCAAAGTGTCCTCTGTGTTCCAAAGAATCTCACGTGATTCGCAAATGTCCTCGGTTTCTTAAAATGGATATTGAACAGAGGTTTTTTGAAATTAAAAAGTAACGTCTTTGTATAAATTGTTTTTCGAAAGCGCATGCCGTCAAAAGTTGCACAAGCAAAAATAGTTGCTTTAAATGTCAAAAACGACATAATACTCTACTCCATAGAGATACTGCAAATCCAAAGGCCAACCCATCAGCTCAACAGCCAATTTGTAGCACCTTAAATCCGAACTCAGCTTCATTTCCTTCTACTTCAAACTCTTCGCTCTCATTGACCCCTGCTTTGAGGGATCTTTTATTTCCGAAGGCATTCTAAAACTCTTAAAGCTGCCAAGCAGACGAACTAGGCCACAAGATGTTTCCTTACATAAGTGGACCTCTAATTCAAAGAAAATCCTTTTCGATTTGCCGTCTGATCATTTGCTGTATGAGGACTTTTTGGACTTCGATGATAGCAGCACAGCGAAAATGTTAGGCATTCGCCGGAATGCCCTTTCTGATGAGTTTTATTTTTCCACAAAACCATTTCCTGAGACCGGCAAATACACTACAAGAGAAGTTCTCTCTCAAATTTCCAAATTGTTTGATCCAGCCGGCTGGCTAGCTCCTTGCATTATCCTCGCAAAAATTATTATGCAAAGAATATGGATAGAAGGTACCGATTGGGATGAGGTCCTTTCTCCTGATACGGTTTCTTAATGGAAAAATTTCCAATTAAGTTACACATTTTTGAATGAAATCCGAATACATAAATGGATTGATTATGTTCCGAATGCCAATGTCCAATTCCACTCCTTTTGCGATTCCTCAGAGAAGGCATACGCGGTCGCAATCTATATTCGTATCGATAACGGTAATTCCATTTTTTCACATCTAGTTTCTTCCAAGACAAATGTCGCTCCAATTAAAACTTTGTCCATTCCGAGAATTATGTAGTGCGGTTTTGCTAGCTGAAATGTTCGATAGTATAGTTCCTAGATTGGAAATTTCTAATTATTCAATTTACTGTTGGACAGATTCTACTATTGTGCTCTCATGGTTAGCAAAACCACCTTGTCTCTGGATGACCTTTGTCGCTAATAGAATTTCCAAGATTATAGAAATAGTTGATCAATACACTGGCATCATGTCGATTCCGAATTTAACCCTGCTGACTTAGTGAGCCGGGGGCTACTTAATCAGGACCTAATTGGAAATGACCTATGGTGGCATGGGCCATCATGGCTTCAAGATTCAGCAGACCTTTGGCCAAATTGTAGTCCACATAAAATACAGGAAACTAGCCTTGAGAGAAAAGCTATAGAAGTAAATTTTTCCTACTTCCAGAACTTCGATGATATTTTAGAAAGATTTTCCTCTTTCTCAAGAGCGCTACGTGTCATTGCATACGTGTTCAGATTTTTCTACCGCACACATCCAAAATATAAATACAGATTTTCAAAAAACTCTACTGTTATATCAAGCTCGGAAATTGTAGCTGTTCGTGACCGCCTTATATCGATGAACCAAAAGGCTTGGTATCCGAATGAATATAAGGCCCTGTCATCTCGACAGCCTATATCTTCTTCTAGCTTTATTTTGAATCTAAATCCATTTATGGACCAGGAAGGTTTAATACGTTCGTGTGGTAGATTAGAATCTTCTCCAGGCTTATCATACAATGAAAGGCATCCTATCATTATCCCCTACAATTGTCAATATTCCAGGCTTTTGGTAAAATTTGTCCATGATGTTACTCTCCATGGGGGTAACCAGCTAGTCCTTCGGAGTATAAGGTCTCAGTATTGGATACCAAAAGTTAAAAATTTAATAAAAACTAGCATAAATAAATGTAAGCCTTGTATACTGTACAAAAAGAGGTGTCAAAAGCAGATAATGGCGGCGTTACCTCCTGAAAGGTCCGAAATATCTCGTCCTTTTACTCACACTGGACTGGATTTTGCGGGTCCGTTCGACATAAAAAGTTATTCCGGTAGAGCTTGTCGTATTACAAAAGGATACGTGTGTGTATTTGTTTGCTTCTCCACAAAGGCAATACACTTGGAGGCTACATCTGATTTGTCCACTGCTGCATTCCTGGCTGCTTTTAACCGATTCGTATCCCGCCGTGGCTGTCCGCTGCATTTGCATTCCGACAATGGTACAACCTTTGTAGGGGCATCCAAAGTTCTTGCAAAGGAATTTATTCAAACTTCCCACCAGGCAATTACCGCAAACTATGCTCATCAGAATATAACCTGGCATTTTATTCCGCCAGGTGCTCTGCATATGGGTGGATTATGGGAGGCAGGAGTAAAAAGCGTTAAAGCTCATTTTCGCAAGATTTCAGGGTGTTTTAAATGCACTTTTGAGGAATTTTCAGCCTTATTGTAAAAAATTGAAGCTTTTTTAAACTCTAGGCCTTTGTCTCCACTTTCTCAGGATCCTTCTGATTTCTTATAGGAGCTCCCATATTAGCCCCTATAGACCCAGAGATCAATGAGCCAGCTAGATCTATAGTCAACCGTTGGCATCGGCTTAAATTTGTCCACCAAAACTCTTGTACTCGTTGGAAAAACGACTACATAAAAGAATTGCAAAAGAGAGTCAAGTGGCAAAAACCAGAGAATAATCTCCCTGAAAACGCACTGGTAGTTATAAAAGATGAAAACCTTCCTCCTAATTCCTGGCGTCTAGGCAGAATTGAGAAAACTTATTACGGTACCGATAAACGCGTTCGTGTGGCTGATATTTTCACCCAAAAGGGGCGGATAACCAGGCCAATTACTAAATTAGTATTGCTTCGTCAGAATAACTCTATATTTCTCTTCATAGTGTTTACTCGTTACTTACGTTTCTAATATATTTTCTTTTAGATTATCATGCCTAAAAACTCCACCGGTAAACCTAAAAAGAATAGACAACCTCGTCGACATACCCCTCACTCAAACCTACCATTAAAATACAACTCCTATCTCTGCAAGATATGTAATCGCCCTCATCCTTTGAGAACTTGTAGAAAGTTTTTAGCCATGAATGTCGATCAACGTATACGAGCTGTTCAGGTTAATAAATATTGTCCTAATTGCTTGGCTCACAATCATTCTCAGCAAACATGTTTTACTAAGCATGGCTGTAAGAGGTGTAGAATATTCCACCACACACTTCTCCATAAATACCCGAGATTGATTCCAGAATCTTCAGCGTCATCAACATATTCCATCTCCACAACCCTCGACATCTAGATCCGTCCGTCCGAGAAATCGTTCGCCTCCAACAGTGTCTAAAATATCGTCACTGACAGCTATTTTGCGTCAAAATAGAGTAATTTTGCTTCCGACTGTGCTCGTGAAGTTGGGTACAACACCTACTCATGCCCGTTGTCTCCTTGACTCTGGCTCTCCTACAAGTCGAATTTCTAGGCGATTTGTCGAAAAACTTGATTTGACCACTTTGACATTACAGGATGAGACCATATGTCCACTGGCTTTAAAATCAAGGTTTGATTCCAATTCAAAAATAGAAGGAACGTTCCGTGTTGACAATCGTCTCACTCTTCTAACTCCGACTAAATCGCTGCTAGAGTCTTTTAGAAAAAACTTTCGCGATTTATTTCTCGCCGACCCCAAGTTCTATGAGTCGGCCGGTATAGATGTAATTATAGGGGTGGACCTGTATCCAAGGGTGATATGTGAGGGGTCATTCGTAAAGTAGGCTATCCAACTGCACAAATTACCATGTTTGGATGGACCATCTATGGCTCCTGTCTAACATAAAATAACGATCTATCAAACACATATATACAAGCAAAATTTAACCGTACTTGTATCTTGTATCTATACATATAGTAATAAGTCAATTAATTGAGTTGAATTGAATTGTTAAAAATATGAATTGAATTTAATGTATCTTTGAATTTTATATACAAATTTAAATTTTACAATCCTTATATTAATATAATTTTCCTTTTATTAAGTTGGACTACAGAAGTATCTACGACATTTAATTACACAAGTATTTCTTAATCTTAATTTTTTCTTAATTTCATTATCATAAAAATAACTTCTTCTTGTTCATCCTACTTTCAAACTGGTAAGACGTACTCCATAGATAATTCCGTAAATAAAAATTATTTCAAAATACTAATTTGTTTTCGTTTTACTTCTTTCATTTCATTTGGGATATTTTTATTTATGCTGAGTAATTAAATCAATTGGTGATTTTATTTCACTCAGATTTTCGTTCATCCACTCCAGACTTCCAGCCATCCATCTCTTACTCCCCCATATTTCATCGAAACAGATCTTGAACCTTTCAAAACAGTGGAAAAAAGGCTTTCAAAAATACGTTAAATCTAATAACCCCGAAAGAACATTTCCAACATTAACAACTATTGCAACAGCAGCCCTTAATGACGTTTTCGATGTATATTTATTAAGGAAGTAATAGATAAAAGTCCAAATGACATAAACTTAGTTTTGGACATGTATACGGATCGATATAAAAAGATTTCGTACATTAATATTAAAATCCAATATTGTGAAGATTTTGTTTCGAAATGTTGTTCGTTAAAAACGGAAAATTTTCCGCATCCACATAAAGGAAAAGATGTTAGTGAAAAGTGCTTGAAGCCAAAATATATTTCGGTATACAAAGGTAGCCATAATATATTTCGGTATTCCGGCCATATCAACTTCGCCCGAAATCCCATTTTCAGTTGCTGGATCGTGCGGTTAAAAAACAATTATTTATACATGATAACCATCATTTATTAAGTGATATTTTATAGTCATTTTTTGCATGAAATTTGTTTTTAATGTCAGTCTGTATTATTATTTAATAATAAAGTAAAAAAACATAAAATGAAATATTAAATTATAAATAATTATTTTCAAAAAGTCCAGTAAACATTGTTGCTACTTTTGACGTGGAAATGGTTAAATTGGCAATAATATAAAACAAAACATTTAGAGCCGTTAAATCAGTCTCCGCCGATTTATTTACACAAACGCCGCCGAAGCTGAATTGCTTGTGCCGCCTATTATTTTGGGTCGGCTTATTGCTCTGGTTGTCAATATAACCTCTATTTGGCAACGGAAACTTGCAGCCGTCAGTTCCCATACGAAATATGTGTTGAGCAACGCCACTTAAGTTCGGTTGCTATCGATAACACAAGGGAACAATGGTTCTGTTGATTAAGAACTGAATATTGTTCTTAAGGTTATTTGGGACGCTGAATCCAAATCTGCACTTGGTTTTTTTCTATCAGCTCGACTTTTCGAGATATACCGTTATATTCAAAATTAAGGCACTTCCGCTACATATATTGGAATAACTTGAAAACGGTTCACCATATTAAATTAAAAAAAAACCGAAACTCGCAAACAATATTCTCTTTAAGCCGTGCTTACATTGTTTTTAAATTTTCCAAGTAGTTTTAGAGATATCGTTTAAGTTTTGAAAAAAAAATTAAAATTTTTTTAAAAAAAAAAATTTTTTCTTCTTTAAAAATTCCTAAAAAATAAAAATGGGACAAAAATCACAGTTTTGGTCTAGAAACAGTTAGTTAAATATATTTCGAATGAAATGAGCTTTATTTCATTGCAATCGATGCACAACTTTTGATTTTGTTAACGATTTACTGAATTGATATAAATCGCGATTTCCATACAAAAATAACAACTTTTGATTTTGTTCATTTCTATCAGCTATACTTTTTAATTTAACACAAAAAGAGAATTTTAAAGAAAAATAAAAAATTTTAATACACAAATATTACAATGTAATTACAACTCATCGAAAAATTTTCTTTTATAAGATTTTCTTAAATAATCTTGTTTAGAGGGATTATTTTTAATGCTCCAGCAATAGTCCGCCATCATATGCTCTGTTACGGTAGTATGAAACTGTTGTTCCTTGGGTTAACAGATTTTTTTGCTTTAATCGAGAAGCAAGAATTTCAGATGCTTTTTTAGAGAGTCCAAGGTCTCTCACTAAATCACTAAGCTCCTCCTGATTAAATTGCTCGCGTTCAGAAGAAATATCTAAATGGAAGTCATCTGATCCACATTCAGAAATTGGTGAAGGAACATTTTGTCGTAAGTCGTGAAAATTGTGTGTAGATGTAGATGGTTGTGATTCTGAATCCTCACTAGAGTACAGGACTGGTTGGGTAATAGACGTTAGGATAAATCCATTTAGACCGGTTTGTTTTATTAATGCCTGTTATGTTGACAGCGCAAAAATAACAATCATCATAATGATTCGAAGGTTCCCGCCAGATCATTGGTGTTTTATACTTGAACTGGGTCCGTTGCTTGTTTGCCCATAACCTTAAATACTCTACACAGTTTTTACATACAGTATTAGGAATACAGTACTTGTCACGGGTTTCCATGGTAAATCCGAAGTAGTCAAAATAAATTTTTTAATAAAATCTGACACACTTTTTCTACCACATATGTTACAAAAATATGTTACAAAAATAGTTGGGATTGATTTTACAGGTGTTCTTGACGTAGTCATAGCCCAATTTTGACATATATTTCAAAGTAACACAGTTTTCAATAAATAACACAAGGGATAAAAATCAAAAGTTTTTTGTGTTCACTGATGAAATGTTCTAGGTTAAAATTTTTTAATATTTTTTGTCGTTATACTTTTCGCTTTCGTAAACACTTGTTGAATGAGAAAAATTGGTTGAATGAACCCATATAAATACTTCGTAGTTTTTTACTGAAGTACCTAGAAAAAATTATATCCACAATTTTATTGACAGTCACTTATGAATGAACACATGTGTTAAGGGGAATTTCTTTAAAAAAATCATCCGTTACCAACGGTAAACCACATATCAATAAAAACAAGTGCACTTTTCTTTTTTCTCTTTAATTGACTGTGAACTGACTAGGTGTCATAAAGGAACAATACAATTTATAGGCGTTATAAGTTTGCTACCGCAACCATAAAAATGAAATAATCTTTTTTTATTACTTAATTTTTTTAATTCTTAGAATAATAAAAAACTAACTTTTTACATACAAACACTTACACATTAGAAAATGTTATTTTTGTATGGAAATCGCGATTTATATCAATTCAGTAAATCGTGAACAAAATCAAAAGTTGTGCACCGATTGCAATGAAATAAAGCTCATTTCATTCGAAATATATTTAACTAACTGTTTCTAGACCAAAACTGTGATTTTTGTCCCAATTTTATTTTTTCGGAATTTTTAAAGAACAAAAAATTTTTTTTTTTTAAAAAAGTTTTAATTTTTTTTTTTAAAACTTGAACGATATCTCTAAAACTACTTTGAAAATTTAAAAACAATGTAAGCACGGCTTAAAGAGAATATTGTTTGCGAGTTTCGGTTTTTTTTTTTAATTTAATATGGTGAACCGTTTTCAAGTTATTCCAATATATGTAGCGGAAGTGCCTTAATTTGGAACATAACGGTATATCTCGAAAAGTCGAGCTGATAGAGAAAAACCAAGTGCAGATTTGAAATCAGCGACCTCAAATTAGTAAAAATTTGCTACAAATTTCAAATCAACACAAAAAAAGTTCAATTTTGTTCCCTTGTGTAATCGACTCATTAAATTCGTAATTGCAAATTTTTAACCCTCTAACCGTCAAGCCCATAGTATAATATAGTAACCCGACTCATTAACAAATTGTGAGCTGTAGTGGTATAGAGAACCATATGGCATGTAAAATTATAAATACTTAATTCTTTTCAAATTTTTCATATGTAAAAAAGAGTCAATATTTTTCTAATAAAAAACTCAAAATTAAAATAAGACAATTTCAAAAAAAAAAAAAATAAAATAAAAGGCCCGAGAATAATTTGAAATTCGTATGTATTTGTGCTGAAATAAAATTGCAATACAGTGCAACTTCGACAGTCCGGACACATATAGTTTTAGGCACGTAAGGATTATCGAGTTGTCCGGACTATAGTAGTGAAAATTATTAAAATAATCTAAGGGCCATTATTACAACTTGCCAATAACTAAAGTTCGTATGTTATCTGACAGATTATTAGTTTTTCGTTATTATAAATATACTTTAAGCTAAAAGTGACAGATAAGCTAAAGGGAAGATGTTGTTGCCTTTAACTTTTTTTTTTTTTTTTTGTTTTGCAGTTTTTCTATTTATTGAATCTTCACTTAAATAATGTGAACTAACAATAAGTTTACAAATCTTAAAACTAACTCTTAATTATTATGTCCAGCCAGTGCCAGACAAATTTTTGACGATTCGATGGAGATAATCTATTGCTCCTTGTTAGCGGACCAGATCCGCCGTGTCCCTCCTTCTAAGACGTTGGTGGCCATGATTATTAATCAGATTACGGGCTAATAAGTTGGGATGAGTTTCCAGTTTATTTAAATAAAGTTGACTGTGTCTAATGATTTCATCTTTGACCAGGGTTACATTTAAATCCTTATGTAAGTTGCAATTTCTGACATACCAGGGTGAGTTTGTGATCATTCTCAAGAACTTATTTTGCCTTCTTTGTATTTTTTCAATATTTGACGCGGAGGCAGTACCCCAGAGCTGGATTCCATAGCACCATATGGGTTTCACGATAGAATTGTAGATGAGTAACTTGCAGTCCAGACCCAGTTTAGAATTTCTGCCGGTTAGCCAAGAGAGTTGCGCCGTTTTTAGTTTCATCTGGGTTAGTTTAGCATCTATATGAGTTTTCCACGTGAGTCGACGGTCAAGGTGAATACCGAGATATTTTACAGATGTGTGTTGAGGTATATTCTGATTATTAATTTTGATGGGTGGACACGTCTCCCTTCTAAGCGTGAAAGTGATGTGGATACATTTCTGCTCATTCACTTTAATTTTCCACTTATCCAACCAAGCTTCCAATTGTGAAATGTGGGTCTGCAATATTCTAGACGCTATGTTTGAGTCATCATGGACGCTTAAAATTGCGGTATCGTCAGCGAATGTTGACGTGTGGGTATTAATATCTAACGGCATGTCTGAAGTATAAAGGACATACAACAGAGGGCCCAAAATGCTGTCCTGTGGGACACCGGCTTGTATATCTTGGGGAGGGCTGACAAAGCTATTTTCAGCAAGAGTAAATTTTCGATTCGTTAAATAGCGTTCAAGAAGCTTGTGAGTATTAGAAGGCAACAAACGTTTCATTTTAAAGAGTAATCCTTCGTGCCAAACTTTATCGAAAGCTTGTGAGACATCGATAAATAGAGCAGAGCAGTATTTTTTTTCCTCGAAAGTTTTTCTTACAGTAGAAACTATCCTATGAGCTTGTTCAATGGTGCTGTGCTTTCTCCTGAAACCAAATTGGTGAGCTGGAATGGAGTTGTTTTGGTCAACAAAAATAGACAGCTTTTCCATAAGCAATTTCTCGAAGAGCTTTGACAAGTTGGATAAAAGACTAATAGGCCTATATGATTCTACTTTTGTGAGATCTTTGCCTGTCTTTGGTATCATTTTAACGAGAGAGACTTTCCACTCTGTAGGGAAGTATTCAAGGCGTAAAACAGCGTTGAAAATAAAGAGAATTATTTTTATTCCTATGCTGGGTAGCTCCATAAGCATCTTATTGCTGATATTGTCAATACCAGGGGCTTTTTTGGGGTTTAGTTCACAAATAGCCTTTTCGATCTCTCTCATCTCAAACGATAATTGGGTATCTGTTTGGTACTGAGGAACAACAGGTGGCAACTCAGTTACAGATCTTGTTATGTTTGGCATGAATACTTTTTTTAAATGTTCTACAAACAGATTCCCTTTTTCGGTATCATTTCTGGCCCATTCTCCGCTTGATTTTCGCAAAGGGGGTTTACAAATGACCGGTCTTTTTAAATTTTTTGTAGCACGCCATAGTGAATAATCAGTTCTAGATGAAGGATCCAAATTTTCAAGATATCTGTTTAATGAAACAGTTCTTTGGTGAGCAAGTAGCTTTCTTAAATTTTTTGTACATTCTTTCAACCGTACCTTAAGTTGTGGGGATCTGTGCTGTTGCCACTCTCTTCGAGTTCTCCTTTTTTCATTTAAGAGTCGTTCGACGTCTGCAGATAGGATAATATTTTGTCTGTTGGGTCGAAGAGGCTTAGTAGCAAGTTGAGCAGCAAGTTTAAGATTTGATTCAAAGTTTTGAACCGAGAGGTCAACATCTTCTGGAGTTCTTAACGGTATGTTTTCCGAGCAATGTGTACTGATAAATTTTTTATATTTCAGCCAATCAGTTGTTTTGCCTGTCAGTGGTAATTCACCATAGGGGGATGCAATTTTTCGGGGATTTAAAATACTAACAATGGTGGGTGTGTGATCAGATGAGAGTTCCAATGAAGATTTAACCTGGATCAATTCTCTTGGAATGGACTTAGTGACTCCAAAATCTATCAGGTCAGGTATTTTCTGACGATCTGTTGGCCAATAAGTGGGTTCTCCACCAGAAATCACATCCATATTCAGTTTAGAAATTGCGTTGAACAAAGCACGGCCCTTAGGGGTAACAAGCCGTGACCCCCAGAATGTATGCTTGGCATTGTAGTCGCCAGCTGCAAGAAAGCGCGGACCCAATGATTTAAAAAAGTTTGTATACTGATCTTCCGTTATGGCAAATCTTGGGGGAGAGTAAATTGACGATATCACTAAGTCATTGTCAAATTCCTCGAAACATATAGTAGTGGCTTGAAGATAATTTTCGCAGAAATCACCCAATAGATAGTGCTTTATCCTGGATTTAATGAGTATGGCCGATCCTCCACATGACCTGCCTCTGGGGTCCTTGGTATCATAGATTGTGTATCCGCGAATTGAAAATAAACTTCTCGGGGTTAAATGTGTCTCAGAAATAAGCATAACATCGATTTGCTGATTTCTGAGAAAATAATCGAGTTCGTCTTTATGTTGGCATATGCCGTTTGCATTCCAGTAACATATTTTCAAACTGTTCATGGTTTAGTTAGTAAAGCTTGCATTAAAATAGACTGGTTTCTCATCATCTCTTGCATCATATTACTCATCGAGTTTGTAAAATTGGTAATTGTTTGAACCAGGGTTTCTATAGTTGCTTCGAGTCTACTGAAGTTTTGGATCGGGGGATCGGTTTGCAAATGTGTATCACTTGGGTTTTGTTGTGCAGGTTGAGGGATTTTTGAAGCTGTTGCTTGACCTCTTAGAACATTTGAGTATGAAGCACTGTAAGGGTTAATTTGTGGGATTTGAGGAATATTATTTTCGGGAGTAAAATAAGCTTGCATTCGGGGGTTTCGGGTTTTATTTAACATAGATTGTTTAAGTTGTTTGTAAACTATACAACCTCTGTAGTTAGCAGTATGGGGTTTACCGCAATTGCTACATTTTTTTGTACTATTATCTGTTCTTGGCTTAGTGCAGTCAGCTGTGCTGTGCAGCTCACCGCAAACAACGCAAACTGGATGCAGTTTACAATATGACCTAGTGTGGCCAAACTCCTGGCAGTTAGTACATTGGGCAGGTCCTTGTCGCTTATGAGGTGCTTCAACTGTTACTCGATGGTGTAGTAAGTACCTAAGTTTATAAATAGGATGAGTTTCATTTTTTTTCAATTGGATGTCTCCCGGTTCCAATTCAACTCTAAATAGGGGTTGGGGGAGCTTATCCCGATTTCTGATATTAACAACGGATTTTACTTTAAATCCGTTGATTTCGAGCGCCCTTTTAACTTCTACTGGGTCCGCGTGAGAGTCGATTCCCTTAATCACTATCTGAAGACCTTTGCTGCTCTTCAACTGGTAAGTATAAAAATTTTTCTGATTTGATTCAAGAGAAGATACCAATTTTCTGTAGTTGGATTCACAGTGAACTTGAATTTTTGTTCCAGGAATTTTGCCATTCTTAGTTGGGATAACATAAAAGGAATTTTCCCCTAAAAGGTTGATCAGAGTTTTCACTAACTCTGATGAGTTTTGCTCTCTCAGATAGATTGGTGGAGGTCTTTGTTGTTTAGGTATAACCGGGACATCATCATTTTCGTTATCCAATATGGCATAACGGTTTTGAGATTGGGTAGAGCTTGTTTCATCTCTACTAAGCTTTGGTGAAGGTGCTATTTTAGCCGATTTTGGGCTTCTTTTCCTTTTAACTATTGTTACATACCTGTCCAATCCAGTTTGTACTAGTTGCTTGGGGCTATCGATGACTGGCATGCCAACCTTGGGTATAGCGCCACTTAATGGGTTAATATTTTTATTCATGTTTGCACTCGATGAGGTTGGTACGGTTTTCTCACTATTTGAGTTATTATTATTATTTGAGTGCTGTGTTGACTTGTTTACCTCTTCTTTTGTTTGTTTATTAGTATTGTCTAATTCTAAACTCCATGATGGTGTGGTTGATTGTGTAGTGGGGGGATGCGATGCATTAATTTCACTTGAGTTAACATTCGAAGGAGAGGCAATTTGAGCGGGAGACAATGAGTTATTTTGTTGGTTGAACACTAGGGTAGGGGGGGAGCGGCCAACCGGCATTGTAACTCTTTTTATTTTATTTTATGTTCTGCTTTTTTTTAATTTTATTTTTTTTTTCTTCTTGTGTTTGAATTTAAATTTTAAGTTTTTTCTTTTTTGGATCGTTTATACTTTCAAAGAATAACAACATTTGATTATGTTGTTAAAGCGTCCCTTTCGCTATGATATTTCAATTTTGTTTTATTATTTTATTTTAATGTTAGTCACTTTTTTAATAAAAAAATCGATTATATTGACGAAACACATAAAATACACGTCCGCACAGGCCGAAAAAATTCACAATTTAACTTTAAACGTAACTTTTATGTGTTTAAAGTTGCCACATTTTCTGCTCTATAAAGAAGAAGAAGAACATACCGAATTTCACAACCGAGTTTCACAAATTATTGTTTGTTTGTAAACAAATAAATAAAAGTACGTTGCCACTACGTATTTTTATAAACCAATTCATAAACCAACAATCGGTTTTTAGATTGGTGCTGCCGCATTATCAAAAATATTAATTTTATTTTATTGGGAAGTTGTAATAACGAAAAACATTATAGCTCACTTTATTCCTCACTTTAGCTAAAGTTACTTTTTACTAACATTTACTATAAAGGCAAGTTGTAATAATGGCCCTAAATGAATTAAATACATACATACACATGTATGTAGTATGTACTATGATTTATTAAAAAACATTAATTTATTACATTAAATTATTATATTAAATTATTATATTAAATTATTGAAATAATCTAAGTGAATTAAATACATACATACTATGATTTATTAAAAAACGAAGTTATTTTGTGCTGACTAACTTTGTTGAGGTGGTTGATTTGTGCTTTTTGCTCTAGCCTCTTCAACAATAGAATATCCTGCATATCTATATTATTCTCCTCAGCCCACTGAATACAAACTGAAAATGATTTCTTTGCATCTGCATTAGATATCTTTGTTTTTGCATCCATTTCTACAAAGTCGTCTTCAGAGTCCGTAAGCAGCACTGGCGATTCTTTTCGTTTAGCGTGTTGTATTATTTCTTCATCGGAAAAATCCAATGAAAATTCATTTGCACCAGTTGCCCAATCATTGATATCTTCTTCAGTTATGTCATTACTGAAGTTCATAGCTCCAATAATATTTTGGATGGATTTTATGTCACCATAGATGCTATCAGACTGCAGTTCATGACGCAGAACCTGAAGCAGCACGATGCAGTTCTTGGCCACAATGCAGACCAGCTTTTCTGAATATTTTTTTCACTAATGCTTTGCCATGCTGAGTCCAAGAAATAAACAGCATTTTTAAGGCTAAACATTTTTAAAGCTTTAACCACGTCGACGTCATCATCATTTTCTGATACAATATGCTGCAGTAATTCTTTTCTGTAAGTAACCTTTACATTTTGTATTAAATTTTGATCCATAGGCTGTAATATTGCCGTACAATTTGGTGGTAAAAAAAGAACTTTGAAATTTGGGTCAAAATTAATTGCATCCGTTTTAGGATGTGCAGGAGCATTATCTAATATCAATAATGCTTTGAGTGGTCTGATAACCTGTGTTAGAAACCCTTTTACTTCTGGAATAAAATGGTTTTTGAACCAGTCGAAGAAAAGGGACGTTGACATCCATCCTTTATTAGTTGCTTTATATACCACTGGAATTTTATAACCTTTAAAGGCTCTTGGATTAGCAGATTTGCCAATAACCAAAAGAGGCAGTTTATGTGTTCCTGGAGCATTTGAGCATGGCATAAATGTCACACGATCTTCGGAAATTTTTCTCCCTGGAGCCGATTTTTCCTTTGTATGTTACCAGGCAACACTCTCCAGAAAGCAGCAGATTCGTCTGCACTATAAACTTGCTCTTGTAGCGAATAACTGTTATACTTGGTGGTTTACTTCACGTACTAGTATTGAGTCAGCTGTGAGCGGCTGTTTTGTGGTCAGCTGTTAATTGGAATATTTATATCAGCTGTTCATTGTTTTGAAAAGGGTCTGGCATGACGAAAATAAATAGGGATAAAATGAAGGAATTTGAGAAAAATATAAAAGGTTCTGTTGCTTTCTAAATTTACTTTGCGCCTGGTGTTTAAGCCAAGAGAATCTGAGTATTTGGCTTAATAAAGTGGCAAAAAATGGCGGGATTCAGGTTCAAGGCCAAAATGAAGTCGTCCATTGAACTTTGAGGTACCGTTTGGACTGGAAATTGCTAGAATTTAATAATTTTTGATAGGAATTAACTTAGGATAGAATAGGATGAAAGTTGTTAGGCAAAATTGTATCTTTGAGGTAGATAGAGATAAAAAAATTAGCGGTTTTTGTAAAATTTGTGGGAATGGAGTTTAATAGGCTGGAATGTTAGAATGGCTTGGCGGCAAAGAGCATAAAATTTGGCTATTCATTGCTGTTTCATTATTCAAGCTGAGTGAAAGTGTCGTAGGAAAATATATAGCCACATTTTAAGCTGAATTTTCTACGTAAAAAAATTAAAAAAAAAACTAAAAGGCAGCCATTTTAGCACTCCAGCGCTAGAGGAACATTGTCATCACGAAATTAAAATTGCGTTTTCTTTAAAGGACTCTCCAGGACCGCGAGAATTGGATTTAATTAGACTTCAGACACGTCGTTACGGAAATATCAGGATAATCCTAGGGATGCCTGTGATCCGTTTGTCTGAGGTCCACAACTTTTTTCTTTGGAATAAAATTTTTGCAACAATTTTGATATTCTACTGTGTCCAGTTGACGTAAACTTGGTGCTGTTCAACTAAACCCTAGAGGAGCTTTTGGAAATTGTAAAAGAAGTTTTTTTTTTCTATCAATAAATTTATATATATGGTCGGTGAGTCCGTGAGAATTAAGGAAATAAAAGTGATTGAGTGAAACAGTGCGTCATTAAAATTTAAAAAGAAGTGGCAAAGATAAAAAAAATTTATTTAAATATAGTGTTTAGTGTTAAGTGTAGTGTCATTTTTTTAAACTGTTAGTTTCTTTTTTAAGTGTTAGTTTTTTTTGTGAGCCCAAAACTTGTGTCCAAAGTGGATAATACGTTTTTTTTTTTTGTCTCAGGGTAAAATGTTTGACCCATATTTAGTCAGTTTAGAGAGCTCTCTCAACAGGACAGTTTTGAGTAAATTTAAATTTCAGGCCAGAATTTAGGTCATTATTTCCGTGAGGGTATAAATTTTGGGACATTATTTGAGAAAATGTCGGGCTAGATATCTTCGTGTGGTGTGTTAATGTAAGTGTGTGTAGGTGACCAGTGTACAGTGTATGGGGTAACATGGATGTGTCGATGTTATCAAGGAAGGGTGGGCAGCTAGGGGGGCAAAACTACAACTAATGTCCCTGTGAAAATTATGTCAGGTGTAGATATTGTCTTTGAATGTCTATCCATTATAAAAATGAGAAATTTGAAAGCAAATGATAGGTTATTTATGGTTAGGGTAATAGAATAGGGTTTGGGAATGTGTTTTAGTGACTTCGTGTCTATTATTTAATTTTTTATGATAATATTCAATTTATTCAGTGAGTGTAGTTTTATTTTGGTTTGAGTTTGTGTGTAGTGTTTATTTTTTTTATTATATCGGCCCTCGGCCAGAAGTGGAGGGATGATCCTCCCCTGACATACTGAGCTAGATGGGAGAAATGGCCACTTCCGGTTTGATCTGACGAGGTTTCGGTACACTCTTTACTCAAATCCATCTCAACAACAATGTCGGCAAACTTTTTTTTCAAAGGCTGTACGGCGCTTTCGTCGCTGGAAACTTTTTCACCACAAATTTTTAGATAACGAATACCATGCCGTAACTTAAATTTATCTAACCAGCCTGAGCTCGCTGAAAAATCTTCTTTTCCCGTCATCTTTACATAAAAGAATTTGGCCTTTGCTTTTAAAATTTCTGATGAAATCGGGATATGATTGTTTCTTTGCTGCAAAAACCATGTGTAAAGCGCATCCTTTAACTCTGGATTTTCTGCTTTTTTCATAACTTTTCTATTTCCTAAAAAAATGTATATTATGAAAATGGTTTATTACATTATTTTGGTTCAAATGTTACCGGGTCCATTATAGGTATTCGAAATAAATTGTTTTATCTTCTCCTTATTTTTTTTTTAATGTCGCAAATCGTCGATTTAGGAACATGGAATTTTTCGGCAACCTGCCTAATAGTTTTTCCCTCATCAAGACTTTGTAAAATATCACACTTTTCCTTTAAAGTTAGTGTTTTATTTTAGAAAGTGTTTTGCAACCGTCAGACAATGACAATCGTAATTAATTTTTTATATTAATTACTGTAGAATATTTCTTTAGTTAGTCTCTTTACAGGAAGAAGAAGAAGAAAACATTTTTATTGAAAAATTTTACGGACACAAGGGATACACCAGACTGCCGCAGTTTCGTCCCCCTCCTGGGACTCGTCAGTGGTTAATTTATGTGTCAATTGAACAAAGTATTTTATATTGTTAATTTTGCTCTATATGAAAAACTTTTTATTTTTTGGTGTCGTACTGTGATTTGAACTCACAGTCTTAGCATCAAAGCTATGCATCGTAATCTCACCTCTTAACCAGTTGAGCCACGGTCGACACAGCGTTGACTGCGACTAAATTGGAGTTTGGTCACACTACGTACACACAAGTATTGTTTTGATCAGAAGAGACAGAATTAGCTAATACCAATGCACAATTCATTTCTCAACTAGAATGCTTTTTCTTCTTAATCCTATCTCTTTTTCACAAGTAATTATCACGTTTTATGATGCGCTTTATTCACATACAATAGTTGGATACCAAGTGTAGGTTAGAGATTGAGTCGCCGTTAAGCAAGTTTATTCAAATTTTATGTTAGAAAGTGTTTTGCAACCGTCAGACAATGACAATCGTAATTAATTTTTTATATTAATTACTGTAGAATATTTCTTTAGTTAGTCTCTTTACAGGAAGAAGAAGAAGAAAACATTTTTATTGAAAAATTTTACGGACACAAGGGATACACCAGACTGCCGCAGTTTCGTCCCCCTCCTGGGACTCGTCAGTGGTTAATTTATGTGTCAATTGAACAAAGTATTTTATATTGTTAATTTTGCTCTATATGAAAAACTTTTTATTTTTTGGTGTCGTACTGTGATTTGAACTCACAGTCTTAGCATCAAAGCTATGCATCGTAATCTCACCTCTTAACCAGTTGAGCCACGGTCGACACAGCGTTGACTGCGACTAAATTGGAGTTTGGTCACACTACGTACACACAAGTATTGTTTTGATCAGAAGAGACAGAATTAGCTAATACCAATGCACAATTCATTTCTCAACTAGAATGCTTTTTCTTCTTAATCCTATCTCTTTTTCACAAGTAATTATCACGTTTTATGATGCGCTTTATTCACATACAATAGTTGGATACCAAGTGTAGGTTAGAGATTGAGTCGCCGTTAAGCAAGTTTATTCAAATTTTATGTTAGAAAGTGTTTTGCAACCGTCAGACAATGACAATCGTAATTAATTTTTTATATTAATTACTGTAGAATATTTCTTTAGTTAGTCTCTTTACAGGAAGAAGAAGAAGAAAACATTTTTATTGAAAAATTTTACGGACACAAGGGATACACCAGACTGCCGCAGTTTCGTCCCCCTCCTGGGACTCGTCAGTGGTTAATTTATGTGTCAATTGAACAAAGTATTTATATTGTTAATTTTGCTCTATATGAAAAACTTTTTATTTTTTGGTGTCGTACTGTGATTTGAACTCACAGTCTTAGCATCAAAGCTATGCATCGTAATCTCACCTCTTAACCAGTTGAGCCACGGTCGACACAGCGTTGACTGCGACTAAATTGGAGTTTGGTCACACTACGTACACACAAGTATTGTTTTGATCAGAAGAGACAGAATTAGCTAATACCAATGCACAATTCATTTCTCAACTAGAATGCTTTTTCTTCTTAATCCTATCTCTTTTTCACAAGTAATTATCACGTTTTATGATGCGCTTTATTCACATACAATAGTTGGATACCAAGTGTAGGTTAGAGATTGAGTCGCCGTTAAGCAAGTTTATTCAAATTTTATGTTAGAAAGTGTTTTGCAACCGTCAGACAATGACAATCGTAATTAATTTTTTATATTAATTACTGTAGAATATTTCTTTAGTTAGTCTCTTTACAGGAAGAAGAAGAAGAAAACATTTTTATTGAAAAATTTTACGGACACAAGGGATACACCAGACTGCCGCAGTTTCGTCCCCCTCCTGGGACTCGTCAGTGGTTAATTTATGTGTCAATTGAACAAAGTATTTTATATTGTTAATTTTGCTCTATATGAAAAACTTTTTATTTTTTGGTGTCGTACTGTGATTTGAACTCACAGTCTTAGCATCAAAGCTATGCATCGTAATCTCACCTCTTAACCAGTTGAGCCACGGTCGACACAGCGTTGACTGCGACTAAATTGGAGTTTGGTCACACTACGTACACACAAGTATTGTTTTGATCAGAAGAGACAGAATTAGCTAATACCAATGCACAATTCATTTCTCAACTAGAATGCTTTTTCTTCTTAATCCTATCTCTTTTTCACAAGTAATTATCACGTTTTATGATGCGCTTTATTCACATACAATAGTTGGATACCAAGTGTAGGTTAGAGATTGAGTCGCCGTTAAGCAAGTTTATTCAAATTTTATGTTAGAAAGTGTTTTGCAACCGTCAGACAATGACAATCGTAATTAATTTTTTATATTAATTACTGTAGAATATTTCTTTAGTTAGTCTCTTTACAGGAAGAAGAAGAAGAAAACATTTTTATTGAAAAATTTTACGGACACAAGGGATACACCAGACTGCCGCAGTTTCGTCCCCCTCCTGGGACTCGTCAGTGGTTAATTTATGTGTCAATTGAACAAAGTATTTTATATTGTTAATTTTGCTCTATATGAAAAACTTTTTATTTTTTGGTGTCGTACTGTGATTTGAACTCACAGTCTTAGCATCAAAGCTATGCATCGTAATCTCACCTCTTAACCAGTTGAGCCACGGTCGACACAGCGTTGACTGCGACTAAATTGGAGTTTGGTCACACTACGTACACACAAGTATTGTTTTGATCAGAAGAGACAGAATTAGCTAATACCAATGCACAATTCATTTCTCAACTAGAATGCTTTTTCTTCTTAATCCTATCTCTTTTTCACAAGTAATTATCACGTTTTATGATGCGCTTTATTCACATACAATAGTTGGATACCAAGTGTAGGTTAGAGATTGAGTCGCCGTTAAGCAAGTTTATTCAAATTTTATGTTAGAAAGTGTTTTGCAACCGTCAGACAATGACAATCGTAATTAATTTTTTATATTAATTACTGTAGAATATTTCTTTAGTTAGTCTCTTTACAGGAAGAAGAAGAAGAAAACATTTTTATTGAAAAATTTTACGGACACAAGGGATACACCAGACTGCCGCAGTTTCGTCCCCCTCCTGGGACTCGTCAGTGGTTAATTTATGTGTCAATTGAACAAAGTATTTTATATTGTTAATTTTGCTCTATATGAAAAACTTTTTATTTTTTGGTGTCGTACTGTGATTTGAACTCACAGTCTTAGCATCAAAGCTATGCATCGTAATCTCACCTCTTAACCAGTTGAGCCACGGTCGACACAGCGTTGACTGCGACTAAATTGGAGTTTGGTCACACTACGTACACACAAGTATTGTTTTGATCAGAAGAGACAGAATTAGCTAATACCAATGCACAATTCATTTCTCAACTAGAATGCTTTTTCTTCTTAATCCTATCTCTTTTTCACAAGTAATTATCACGTTTTATGATGCGCTTTATTCACATACAATAGTTGGATACCAAGTGTAGGTTAGAGATTGAGTCGCCGTTAAGCAAGTTTATTCAAATTTTATGTTAGAAAGTGTTTTGCAACCGTCAGACAATGACAATCGTAATTAATTTTTTATATTAATTACTGTAGAATATTTCTTTAGTTAGTCTCTTTACAGGAAGAAGAAGAAGAAAACATTTTTATTGAAAAATTTTACGGACACAAGGGATACACCAGACTGCCGCAGTTTCGTCCCCCTCCTGGGACTCGTCAGTGGTTAATTTATGTGTCAATTGAACAAAGTATTTTATATTGTTAATTTTGCTCTATATGAAAAACTTTTTATTTTTTGGTGTCGTACTGTGATTTGAACTCACAGTCTTAGCATCAAAGCTATGCATCGTAATCTCACCTCTTAACCAGTTGAGCCACGGTCGACACAGCGTTGACTGCGACTAAATTGGAGTTTGGTCACACTACGTACACACAAGTATTGTTTTGATCAGAAGAGACAGAATTAGCTAATACCAATGCACAATTCATTTCTCAACTAGAATGCTTTTTCTTCTTAATCCTATCTCTTTTTCACAAGTAATTATCACGTTTTATGATGCGCTTTATTCACATACAATAGTTGGATACCAAGTGTAGGTTAGAGATTGAGTCGCCGTTAAGCAAGTTTATTCAAATTTTATGTTAGAAAGTGTTTTGCAACCGTCAGACAATGACAATCGTAATTAATTTTTTATATTAATTACTGTAGAATAGCTTTGATGCTAAGACTGTGAGTTCAAATCACAGTACGACACCAAAAAATAAAAAGTTTTTCATATAGAGCAAAATTAACAATATAAAATACTTTGTTCAATTGACACATAAATTAACCACTGACGAGTCCCAGGAGGGGGACGAAACTGCGGCAGTCTGGTGTATCCCTTGTGTCCGTAAAATTTTTCAATAAAAATGTTTTCTTCTTCTTCTTCCTGTAAAGAGACTAACTAAAGAAATATTCTACAGTAATTAATATAAAAAATTAATTACGATTGTCATTGTCTGACGGTTGCAAAACACTTTCTAACATAAAATTTGAATAAACTTGCTTAACGGCGACTCAATCTCTAACCTACACTTGGTATCCAACTATTGTATGTGAATAAAGCGCATCATAAAACGTGATAATTACTTGTGAAAAAGAGATAGGATTAAGAAGAAAAAGCATTCTAGTTGAGAAATGAATTGTGCATTGGTATTAGCTAATTCTGTCTCTTCTGATCAAAACAATACTTGTGTGTACGTAGTGTGACCAAACTCCAATTTAGTCGCAGTCAACGCTGTGTCGACCGTGGCTCAAACTGGTTAAGAGGTGAGATTACGATGCATAGCTTTGATGCTAAGACTGTGAGTTCAAATCACAGTACGACACCAAAAAATAAAAAGTTTTTCATATAGAGCAAAATTAACAATATAAAATACTTTGTTCAATTGACACATAAATTAACCACTGACGAGTCCCAGGAGGGGGACGAAACTGCGGCAGTCTGGTGTATCCCTTGTGTCCGTAAAATTTTTCAATAAAAATGTTTTCTTCTTCTTCTTCCTGTAAAGAGACTAACTAAAGAAATATTCTACAGTAATTAATATAAAAAATTAATTACGATTGTCATTGTCTGACGGTTGCAAAACACTTTCTAACATAAAATTTGAATAAACTTGCTTAACGGCGACTCAATCTCTAACCTACACTTGGTATCCAACTATTGTATGTGAATAAAGCGCATCATAAAACGTGATAATTACTTGTGAAAAAGAGATAGGATTAAGAAGAAAAAGCATTCTAGTTGAGAAATGAATTGTGCATTGGTATTAGCTAATTCTGTCTCTTCTGATCAAAACAATACTTGTGTGTACGTAGTGTGACCAAACTCCAATTTAGTCGCAGTCAACGCTGTGTCGACCGTGGCTCAACTGGTTAAGAGGTGAGATTACGATGCATAGCTTTGATGCTAAGACTGTGAGTTCAAATCACAGTACGACACCAAAAAATAAAAGTTTTTCATATAGAGCAAAATTAACAATATAAAATACTTTGTTCAATTGACACATAAATTAACCACTGACGAGTCCCAGGAGGGGGACGAAACTGCGGCAGTCTGGTGTATCCCTTGTGTCCGTAAAATTTTTCAATAAAAATGTTTTCTTCTTCTTCTTCCTGTAAAGAGACTAACTAAAGAAATATTCTACAGTAATTAATATAAAAAATTAATTACGATTGTCATTGTCTGACGGTTGCAAAACACTTTCTAACATAAAATTTGAATAAACTTGCTTAACGGCGACTCAATCTCTAACCTACACTTGGTATCCAACTATTGTATGTGAATAAAGCGCATCATAAAACGTGATAATTACTTGTGAAAAAGAGATAGGATTAAGAAGAAAAAGCATTCTAGTTGAGAAATGAATTGTGCATTGGTATTAGCTAATTCTGTCTCTTCTGATCAAAACAATACTTGTGTGTACGTAGTGTGACCAAACTCCAATTTAGTCGCAGTCAACGCTGTGTCGACCGTGGCTCAACTGGTTAAGAGGTGAGATTACGATGCATAGCTTTGATGCTAAGACTGTGAGTTCAAATCACAGTACGACACCAAAAAATAAAAAGTTTTTCATATAGAGCAAAATTAACAATATAAAATACTTTGTTCAATTGACACATAAATTAACCACTGACGAGTCCCAGGAGGGGGACGAAACTGCGGCAGTCTGGTGTATCCCTTGTGTCCGAAAAATTTTTCAATAAAAATGTTTTCTTCTTCTTCTTCCTGTAAAGAGACTAACTAAAGAAATATTCTACAGTAATTAATATAAAAAATTAATTACGATTGTCATTGTCTGACGGTTGCAAAACACTTTCTAACATAAAATTTGAATAAACTTGCTTAACGGCGACTCAATCTCTAACCTACACTTGGTATCCAACTATTGTATGTGAATAAAGCGCATCATAAAACGTGATAATTACTTGTGAAAAAGAGATAGGATTAAGAAGAAAAAGCATTCTAGTTGAGAAATGAATTGTGCATTGGTATTAGCTAATTCTGTCTCTTCTGATCAAAACAATACTTGTGTGTACGTAGTGTGACCAAACTCCAATTTAGTCGCAGTCAACGCTGTGTCGACCGTGGCTCAACTGGTTAAGAGGTGAGATTACGATGCATAGCTTTGATGCTAAGACTGTGAGTTCAAATCACAGTACGACACCAAAAATAAAAAGTTTTTCATATAGAGCAAAATTAACAATATAAAATACTTTGTTCAATTGACACATAAATTAACCACTGACGAGTCCCAGGAGGGGGACGAAACTGCGGCAGTCTGGTGTATCCCTTGTGTCCGTAAAATTTTTCAATAAAAATGTTTTCTTCTTCTTCTTCCTGTAAAGAGACTAACTAAAGAAATATTCTACAGTAATTAATATAAAAAATTAATTACGATTGTCATTGTCTGACGGTTGCAAAACACTTTCTAACATAAAATTTGAATAAACTTGCTTAACGGCGACTCAATCTCTAACCTACACTTGGTATCCAACTATTGTATGTGAATAAAGCGCATCATAAAACGTGATAATTACTTGTGAAAAAGAGATAGGATTAAGAAGAAAAAGCATTCTAGTTGAGAAATGAATTGTGCATTGGTATTAGCTAATTATGTCTCTTCTGATCAAAACAATACTTGTGTGTACGTAGTGTGACCAAACTCCAATTTAGTCGCAGTCAACGCTGTGTCGACCGTGGCTCAACTGGTTAAGAGGTGAGATTACGATGCATAGCTTTGATGCTAAGACTGTGAGTTCAAATCACAGTACGACACCAAAAAATAAAAAGTTTTTCATATAGAGCAAAATTAACAATATAAAATACTTTGTTCAATTGACACATAAATTAACCACTGACGAGTCCCAGGAGGGGGACGAAACTGCGGCAGTCTGGTGTATCCCTTGTGTCCGTAAAATTTTTCAATAAAATGTTTTCTTCTTCTTCTTCCTGTAAAGAGACTAACTAAAGAAATATTCTACAGTAATTAATATAAAAAATTAATTACGATTGTCATTGTCTGACGGTTGCAAAACACTTTCTAACATAAAATTTGAATAAACTTGCTTAACGGCGACTCAATCTCTAACCTACACTTGGTATCCAACTATTGTATGTGAATAAAGCGCATCATAAAACGTGATAATTACTTGTGAAAAAGAGATAGGATTAAGAAGAAAAAGCATTCTAGTTGAGAAATGAATTGTGCATTGGTATTAGCTAATTCTGTCTCTTCTGATCAAAACAATACTTGTGTGTACGTAGTGTGACCAAACTCCAATTTAGTCGCAGTCAACGCTGTGTCGACCGTGGCTCAACTGGTTAAGAGGTGAGATTACGATGCATAGCTTTGATGCTAAGACTGTGAGTTAGTGTTTTATGTTTGCGTTTATTACTTAAAGACATGGCACTTGGTATGAAATTAGACAAACACGCTTGCTAAAGAATGAACCGAAACTGAAGTAATGATAGTGCAAAATGTAAATAAAAGTATGAATAACAAAACATGCGAGTTTAAAAACGGGAAACCCCCGGAATTTAATTTTTTTCTTGGATAAAAAAAGTTTGTCCGGATTGTAGAGGTAAAAATTTTAAGTTGTCCGAAATGCAGAAGCGTCCGAATTATTGGAGTGACCGGACTGGCGCATGTCCGGACTGTCGAAGTTGTACTGTACATTTTAATGAATTTTTATTTTATTGGATTTCTCTTTGGTTCTGGAATGGTTGGTTCTGATACCACAGCAATGGTTGGTTTTTGTGAAATGTATGAGATTTAAGTTATTCTATTTATTTAAACATTTTATTATATTTATTTAATTTGTTACACAAAAGAGTACCAATAAATTTGTATTAATAATATTTTGTAAAAAAAATGTCTCAACTTAAAACGCAAAAGTTGTCAACATTGAACGTCAAAACCATACGTCAATCTGGTAACTTTGTGAAATAGAGACGGAGGAGTTTAGAAAAATAAACAAAAAATCTAAAAATAGAATATTTGTGTTGTCACTTCTGACTATAATATAACAGAAAGAAAACTGAAATTTAGCTGCATTAGATTCGAGGCCATACTTGGGTGTGATCGCTAAACGGTCATGACTTGGTATTGTTACGTTTGTAATGTAAGATGAGCGCAGGTTTGATTCTTACAGTCGCAGGTTGTTGAACATTTTATCAAATAGAGACAATCTGACAATTATAAGACACAAATAATAATACAATTTAAATGGAAAATCCCTGATGAGCCTGTCCATAAAAAGGCAGAAACTAGTCTAGTCTGATTTAAAAATTAATAGTGTTTATAATTTTTAAAGAAAAACGTTTATTATTTATTTATTACATATAAAAATATATAAATTAAACCAAATTAAATTGTTCTATTACAACGCAATTTCATATAAAACCAACACATGTTAAGTTTACAAAGTTTTTAAAGTATAAATATCCGTAGTTTTTTTTAGAACTTTTTACCGAAGTTGTTTGTATAACTTGTCGAAAAACTTTTGAAGTTGTATTCTATACAATAAACTTAGGTAACTTTACGATTTTTTAGTTGATTTTACACTTCTTATTTTTGTGTGTAAGCAGAGCTTTGAAGAAATTATTCAATTTGGTAAGGAATTCCCTATACTTTAATTAAATTTTTTGATTCAAAGAAAGAATTCTTAAAAAGAAGACACTAAGAATGAATTCAATTTTATAGAGAGTTAATTCTATGACCTAAATATTAAGCATCGAAGTTAAGGAATTCATTCAAATTTAAATTTTTTTAAAGGAAAACTATTCTATTTTCGGTTAATTCCCTAAGGGAATTAATTTTTTTTTTTTGTTTAATTCCATAAGGACTTGACTTAATTTTTTTTGTTTAATTCCCTGAAATAAGCTTTGCACTTAATGTCCAAATAATAACTTTTTCGCGTGTGACTATAAAAGGAAAAAATATAATCCTGGGGGGTTATTACGTAATTCGATTCGAAAAGTAAAACCTTTCGGAACGAATTTCCGTTTCGAAAGTAAAATTGTATTATCTAATTCGTTCGAATGTTTCACAGAGTTGTATTTGTGTAAAAAAGGGTAAATACAAGTGATGCCAAATTTTTATCGGCTAATACATAACTTGGCAGCATGTCTTATAATGTTAAAGTTGTCAGCATTGTGCTTAAATGTCAAAATTTGAAAACAAATATTTAAAGAAAACTTTATTAAAGAAAATATTTATTTAAAAAGTCGAAGCTTAAATGAATTGTGTTTTATTGTGGACAGAAGATAGTGATGAAAAAAAATGATTCTATTCCGGAAAGAGTTCAAAGGAAACTTATAAGAGATTCGTTAGATATAATGAATCTTAATGAGACAAAGTAAGAAAAATTTAAAATTTTACCTTTAAGATTAAATATATTCCTAACAATATCTTTTTAGTTTCATAAAAAACTTTAGGCTTAGTAAAAATGCTTTTACCTATGTCTTGAGTTGTGAAAAAGATGAATTTAAACCAGCAGAAAGGTCAACTGCCATCTCACCTATATTAAAATTAGCTGCCACACTTAAATTTTTGGCGCAAGGTGGATATCAGCATCAAATTGGCCAAGACCGCCTATTAGGATTTTCTTAAGCATCAATTTCTGCGTGTTTGTCTGAGGTTTGCGATGTTATTGAAAGACTTCTTTGCCCCAAACATATTGTATTTGAAATGACAGAGGATAGGAAGAGAGAAGCTAAGAGATACTTTTTTGAAAAATGTGGAATACCTAGAGTAATTGGAGCAGTAGATGGCATATTCAATTAATCAGACCTATAAGGGATGAGCAATTATATTTCAAAGGGAACAAAATTTACTCGGCCCACCTCCAGTCCCTGAAATACTATTTCGGTTTTCCCGGCATTTTACCTTTATGTGGTGTTTATAATCTGGCCACACCTATAAACATATGTAAATTTGAATAATACCAATCTATAAACCGACAATTGATAAATTGAAAACGTACTTTTTTAAATTTCGTAATATCATGAGTCGGAGGGCCGGCTGCATCCAAATCCAAAGACAATATTGTAAACAAATCCTTGGACTTGCTTCTAGCATTCGCTACATTTAGCAAAATCCACTCCTTTAGCAAAATCCACTCCTTCAAAGATTCAACATCGTGAAAAAAAACAATGTTTAGTGTAAAAACATAAAACATTTGATGTTTTTTATTTTTACTTATTTATTTAACACTTTTTCTTATATTTTGTATAACAATACTTACATTTTAAATTTTTTTTCTTTTTTCGACAACAAATTAGCTTTCGAATAAAATACGAATGTTTTAACGTTTGTGAAGTTCGATTTCGTATTACATAATTGCATTTACGAAAGGGTAATTTTTGTTTTCGAAAGGGGGATAAAAAACGGCCGGTTCGAAAAAAAGTTTCCGTGCGTTCGTAAATACATTTTCGAAAATCGTACTACAAAATACAATTCATACGAATTTACACATTTTTTCTTTCGAATCGAATTACATAATAACCCCCCTGGATAAATTAGGGATGGTCGGAAAATAAAAATTGTTCTGAAAGGAACTACATGACATTTAAATACGAAAATACTTTTTTTAGTTAGTCTCTTTACAGGAAAAAGAAGAAATAAACATTTTTATTGAAAAATTTTACGGACACAAGGGATACACCAGACTGCCGGAGTTTCGTCCCCCTCCTGGGACTCGTCAGTGGTTAATTTATGTGTCAATTGAACAAAGTATTTTATATTGTTAATTTGCTCTATATGAAAAACTTTTTATTTTTTGGTGTCGTACTGTGATTTGAACTCACTGCCTGAGCATCAAGCTATGCATCGTAATCCCACCTCTTAACGAGTTGAGCCACGGTCGACACAGCGATGACTGTGGCTAAAGTGGAGTTTGGTCACACTACATCAGTGACAGGCAAAAGCACTACGCGGCGTTTTTGCTCTCACACCTACATGCGCTCACACATTAAAAAAAATGAAAAACAACAATCAGTCTCGCATGAGCATTCGAACGAAAAGGTTTCTTCGACGCTTTGTGTTTGAGGTACACTGACAGAATGGATGAATGTTTTGAATATGAATTTTTGTTTATGGAAAATTATTTTGGTAAGCCAGAATGTCTTGTATGCCAACGTACGTTGTTAAGATGTGCAAAATATGACATAGCAAGGCATTTTAAAACATGCCATTATCAATATGAGAATTTATCTAATGATGAAAAAAAAATATTAGTTATTGAACTGAAAAAACCCTTTTATGAAAAATTTATGGCGGACTCGGAGGAGTTAAAAGAAGGAGAATCTACTAAATATTAAAAAAAAAAAAAAAAAAAAAAAAAAAGCACCATTAGTTATTGCGGCTGGTCTCGCAAAGCGATCGCGTCACGAAGATGGCCAGTTTTACAATAATTTTGATAATAATTTGTATTATGTCCATGGTTTTCCAAATTTAAGCCTTTTCTGTAAAGAATGCCTGTTTATGAATCAAAATATTGACTGCGTAGATATCAAAATTATTTTTTTGTATAAAAAATTCCAAATTTTTGATAATCTCATTGGCTTAATCAGTGTATACAAAATATCTTGATTTATCCGCAAAAGAAAAAAATGTACTTCAACTTTGAACTCTCGCAATAATTTATCATGAAATGTTTTTTTTTTTAAGTTCAAAAACTGGTGATTTTTTTGCGTCATTAGTATTATTTTGTTATATATTAAATTACAATTACATATACATATATTTTTATAACAGACTGAAGTTATTTTTTTCATTTATTTTTTATTGAAAGATTGATAGTTTTTAATCAAATATAACTTTTTTAAATCTTACAAATCTAAGAACTGCACATTTTTTTTTTTTAATTAAAATTATTTTTTTATGTTATTTATTTTTTTTTTGTTTTTTTTTTCGTTATTTAGTTATTTAGTTTATTATTTATTATTTTTTTTTTGTTATTTAGTTTATGTTTTTTTTATTTTTTGTTTATTAAAAAAACTTAAAGTTTATATGAAATACTTCTTTTTTGTTTATGTACGTTTTCTTATTATTACTACAAGTTTTGCTAAGTGCATTGAGTAAGAGAGAGGTACAGCTCACTTACACAACTACAAAATACGATTGTATGTGTTTGCCTATCGCTGTCTTAATCCTATCTCTTTTTCACAAGTAATTATCACGTTTTTATGATGCGCTTTATTCACATACAATAGTTGGATACCAAGTGTATGTTAGAGATTGAGTCGCCGTTAAGCAAGTTTCTTCAAATTTCATGTTAGAAAGTGTTTTGCAACCGTCAGATAATGACAATCGTAATTAACTTTTTGTATCAAAAATCGGGTGTAGGTTCTAAAATGTATTATTGTTTATGCATTTGTCCATTATTTTTATTTTTTCCAATAACCAATTTTTAAATTTTTTCGTTACAAAACCATATTTGCCGTTATTTTGAAAACATTAACTTTAAAATACAGATCCGGTTTTTTTGTATTTAATTAATAAACTGCGTTTTCGTTACTTATTATTTTTATATAATTAGGAATTGCATGCAGTTCCTTCAGGAAATTAAACAAAAAAGTTGAGGCCATAGTGACTTCAACCAAAAAGTTAAGTAACTAAGGAAATTAAACAAAAATGAAATGAATTCCTAAGGAATTCATTCGCCGACCGAAAGTTGAATTAACTGAATTTGAATAAATTCCGTACTGAGTGAATTCCATAATTTTCATGAAGGAATTTAAAAAAAAATGGAAATGACTTCCTTCTTCAAGACCAATGAATGTAAAAGAAAGGAATTTATTCAATTCCTTAAAGATGATCCTAAAATTTAAAATCATTTCAAAAAATGGGAATTAAGAAATGAGTTTTGCAAACTCTGATACTAAGAAATTAATCTATTTCGATAGAAAGCCAAATTTACGAAACTACGATTTGGAAGCGAGAGTGTTAAAATTAAACAAATATATTTTGAAACAAACTTAAAGTTAACTAAAAAAACAATGGGTATTTATAACGATTGTAGTTATGAATTGATAAGAGGAAAAATTAATGTATATTATGCATTAGTTTTCGAGATTCACTCTAAACCTATTTTGACCCATATCGCCTGAAGGTGACGACGAAAACAAAATTTTGGAAGAACTAGTTTTTTTTTTGTTGCGTGGTCAAAATGTAATTGCAAAAAAAGCTTAGGCTGGTTAGAGGGTAAATTTAGTTATATCGAGTTTACTACTTTTGATACAATTTTCTTCATTGCATTAAAAAAGAAATTAAATTTTGGCAATTCGTTCACACTCAGTCAGAAACTGCCAGTGGTACAAAAATCAAGCACTGGCTAACCGAGGAAATGTATATATATTTCTGTCAGAACGCTTGTTTAAGACGCTTTACCAGCGTTTCCAAAGTGTTTTGCCAGCACTTGTTTTACAAGAATTTCAGTGGTCCCCAAAAACAACATTGGCAAAGTATTGTCTGAGACCACTAGGGAAACGTTGGCAAAAACTGTTTTTTCCAGTGCTATCCAGCCAGAAATTTCCAACGGTTCAACAGTCTATCAACTGGTAGAGCATTTATTTTATAAAAATGATGATGCTCTGTTTGAAAAAGTTTGTAGTTCCGGGTTCGATCCCGGTCCAGGCTATTTTTAGCCACTATGGAAATTGTTTTCCCAGTGCTTGTCCGACACTTTTTAAACAGACGACCCTTTTGTCTAATGATGTTATCATTTTGGGATTGGGAAAGCACTTCCTACCACCTGTTGAAGTTGTAGTGTGTTTGACAAGTCTGCGTTACCATACCGTCTGTATGTAACTAGAGACCCACACTTTGTGGAATGTTGTTTGTCCACTACTCACCAAACTTACTAGCGTGGGATTTTGCTTACATTGCGAAATCCACGCTATATAATAATATGTTTAAGTAGCTTTAAGCAATTTGTAGATATAATAAAAACAGTCGCTCACTAGAGCTGAATAAGAACAGTGGTCGTTTTTTTTATTAATAATACTACATGGCGATCCTGCCAACTACGGTTAAAAAAATTAAATAATAAAAGCACAAAAAGGGTTGGGTCCAACAGGACCTGACCCTGAAAAAAAAACAAACAATATGTGAATTTGTGAATAAAATAAAAAAAAAAACCCCCAAATAATGAAAATTTACAATAACATCATTACTGGCGATAAAATGTTCGCTAATACCTACAAAATTAAATTGATCGATGATGTAACTTACAAGGTTTACGGCAAAGTTGTAAGCCGTTCCAGAGGTGACAGCAGAATTGAAGGCTTCAATCCTTCGGCCGAAGAAGCTGAAGAAGGCACCGAGTCAACCGTTGAGAAGGGCGTTGATGTTGTCATGCATCACAGTTTGTAAGAATGTTTTGCCGTCGGCGACAACAAAAAGAGGTTCACTTTGTACTTGAAGGAATATATGAAGAAGGTATTGAAAAAATTGCAAATCTCTGCTCCCGATCAAATCGACGTATTCAAGACCAACATGAACAAGGTAATGAAAGATATTTTGAGTCGCTTCAAGGACTTACAATTCTTCACTGGTGAATCTACGGACTTCAATGGTATGATTGACATGTTTGAATATCGTGAAACTGATGGACAAAATCAACCCATCTTAATGTTCTTCAATGCATGGTTTGGAAGAAGAAAAATGCTAATTCAACCTACAACAACTTAAAACTACAACAAATACAACAACAGTAAGATGACAATTAATCAACAAGATAACAACCATTATATTACAACATCAATAACAGATTTAAACAAGGTAAACATAGTTTAAGCTATAGCATCGTCTGTTCCGTACAGTACAAGTTCAGATGTTAAATATTAAATTTTTTTTTTTTCTAACTACATTTTTTTTTTTGTTTTAAATTAAACTTAAACAATTTATATTGCACAACAAACACAAAAAAAATAATTTAAATATTTAAATTATAAAGTTTAAAAAAAGATCAGTCAAAAAAAAATGTGTATAAGAACACAAAAAAAAAAAAATGAGTTATAAAGATTCAATTAATATTTTTTTTAAATTTTAAATAAAAAGTTATAAGTTTTAATATAATAATTATAAATTTTAATTTAAATTAAACATTTTTAAAATTATAAAATTGTTTTAAAATTTGAAAATTATAAATTCAAAATTTTAAACTTGAATTTAAAAATTATAAATTAAAAAAAAAAAAATTATAAGTTTAATTTTTATTGAAAATATTGAAAAGTAATTAATTAACTACCGTGGTCTGTTCACACAATTCAATTAATTACAAAAAGATCTTTAAACAATTTTTTTAACAAACAAATATAAATCTATTCAAAGAAAATAAATTTTATTTATATATGTCTCTTTAAATATTTTTTTTACATTGCAAAAACAGAGGATGGTTTAAACATGGTATTGATATATTATAATTACCAATACGAAAGAAACAATATGAAATTAGTTAATTGAAATTAACATAAAAAAAAAAGAGAAAGTCCAAATAAAAAAAAATATTTTAATAAAAGATTATTATCTTTTCAAGATCATTGAATATTATTTGAAGTTCATTGATTATTAAAAAATTACTAACAATCTAATAGCTATTTTTATTGACTATAGTGACTCCTACGGGACACTCCCCTAGTGCAATAAAAATCTACCGGTCATCAAATGATGTATGACCTATATTTGCCGTTGCAATTGGGATCTGTCTACCTGAAGGTGACGGATAACGAATGCCACGACAAATATATAATTTTTTTTTTTAATTACTGAAAACAACTAACAAATCGAAATCCCTGTTAATAACAGCCCAATTAAACTTAGTTTAAGTAAATCAATGTAAACTTGATTTTTGTACATGTAATGGGTTGCATTATTGACAGAGATGGATAAGACCAGTGTTTTACACTGTAAATTTTATTCTTGATTTTAAAGAACTGGTCGCACTTTCATGTGCATTAAAGTGCCAAAAATCTTATATTTACGAAAATTTAATAACTTTACATTAAAGTTATCCTTATTTGGAATCATTTATCCAACACTAGGAATGCGAGAAAAAGATTAAATGGCAGCACTAATCTGTGCACAAAAGTATGCCACACTATTTAGTCATTAATTTATTTTTTTTTAGACCGACCAAATATAATGAAGTATAATAAACTCCATGGAATTTTTAAAAATATTTTTGAATGTCCAATTATTAATATTATCAAATTTTTGTTTCTATATTAAATAAATTTCGTAAACTAAAATTGGAAATTCGGAAAATTTCCAACGATACAAAAATAAAGTTTCTCCGATATTAAAGAAAATTTAATGAATCATTTTTGTATTTATGAAAATGATTTCATGACCAATGGATAAAAATTCGTTATAGTTTTCCTTGCAAACAACAAGAAAAACCCTTATAATAGGCGAATTGACATTGGGAATTTTCTAAAGTAATAGTGAATTGAAATAGTAGAGTCTTTGAAAATATTTTTTGTAGACTTTCCTAAGTCAAATCATCATTATTAAGGGAATATAATTTTTTTATTCCAAAGAAACTTTGAATATTTTTTGTTGCGTTTTAATTGTTTTACAACTATAATTGTTGTAATTATTATTTCTTATTGTTGTAAATATTAAGGTTCTCTTGAAATTGCTAAGACTTCTCAAAATTCTCTAGGAAATCCTTTTTTCCTCGGATTTAAGCCTTTTTTTTATTTTTTTTTTTTGAGATTAACCATTTCCTTACAACGCACTATGTGTGTAATACGTACACAATGATCCAATTATGGATTATTTCGTAATATAATAACGTTGAATTAATCCGCATATTAAAAGTATTTATATACTTTACATGACTTAAATGAAACCATGCAATTTCGACTCAGTTTCCGTCTATAAATTTCATGTAGACTTAAATGAAACTGCACGATACGGACTCGGTTTCCGTCATATTTGTATGATTCACGTTATTGGTTCTTACAAACCAGGAATGGATCTCATTATCGGAATCAAAATTGATTCGATTTCGTTGCTCTCAAAAGCAATAGATTCAACACTTCTGCAGACTGTACGGATGCATCAAACATCAAAAATTGATTCTTATACTTCATTATATCATAACATCTCTACCCAGATGCAAATACGTTAGTAATTACTAACAGTATATTTACCCTTACTGAATTTCGATAAAGGTGCTTATAGTTTCAAATGAGACTAATATAAATTTGAGGGAGACGTCCATCAAATTTTTAAATAATAAATGGCAGCGCGTTATGAAGATAATTCTTGATGAATTATATATATACGGTACATTAGCCAGCCCCTTTGTTAATAGGATATTGACCTAGACTCAATCATCCTAAGTCTTGAAAAAGTAGACGGCAAGGCGAGGTGAACGGAGCCCGTTAAATAGGCCACATATAGTTTGGATGGTATAATAAAAAGTGCACTTTTTGATAAGCATTATAGAAATGCGCAATCGCGATTGTTGTTAGTACCGGGGTATTCCAAAAGAATATTTAGAGTTCTGATCTTAAATTGATAGAGCAGCTTGAGTGCTCTGGTCTGATCAAAGCCTAAATATTGTGTCAAATAAAGACAGGAAACCCAATACCGGAACTAGAATTCCGAAGAAGTTGTATACCAAGTCTATTAAATAGACTTAGTGTTTTGAAGTTAAGGCAAGCTATTGCTAAAGGCATTGGAAATAATTCCACACGCCTCAGGTCCCGAGACCGGCAATTAGAGTCCTTTTCCTAAAACTTAATAAAGAAAAACGACGCACTGTGGTCAATATTTTCAGATAGCGGCCAAAACTCCTTTTTGGTTTTTGTTCTCCGATTTTAAAGTTATTAAACTCATATGAAAGTAGACAGTAGTAAACCTCGGGAGCCAAAAAATTAGAACTCTATTTCAACTCTTTCACTGAGAACAGGGTGGTCCAAAATGGGCTTTTTCAGAATTTAGTAAATTTATGATATTTTTAGTTAATTTTTTAAGTTTAAATGATCATAACTTTTTTGTTTTTCAAGATTTTTGGACGAAATAAATTTTGTGTTGTAACTTAACTTATTTCCAATTACTGGTAAAAAATTGAAGCTCTACTGTTTTCAGAACAATTTAAATATTTTTTTAAAAAAGGTCAAATTTCTCGGAAATTTCCTACTTCATAGAGCACAACTCCTGTGAGTCAAGCTGAGTCAAAACACTAATTTACTATTTTGTAGTCCTAACTCTCCCCTACATTCCTATATATACATGTCCATGCATCGGGACTGCACTTTTTGAGCTACAGCAATTTTTCTGACCCAAGGTAAGATATTCGGTACAAATGCACGTCATATTTTTTGAGAAGTTATTTGTATGTGAAAGTGGCTATTATGCATATATTTTGATGAAATTTTGTACAAGAGTTCTTATTGACCCAAAAAATAATTCTGTTGAAATTAGGAGAAGTTGGCCCATATTTGGACCTAGTCCACATAGAAGGGTGTATCAAAATTTTGACAAAAATGACAATAGAACTCTCAAATTATGTGGTATCTGGCAATTCATTTGGAAAAGGTAAAACATGATTTTATTGCCATCTAATATTACATAACTTAAATACCTGAAAATTGCAACTAAATTTAAAACCAATGGAAATAACTGGTAAAACCAAGTACCTGTTATATTATTGCCAGTACCTGTTAACTCTCAAATTATGTGGTATCTAGCAATTCATTTGGAAAAGGTAAAAAATGATTTTATTGCCATCTAATATTACACAACTTAAATACCTGAAAATTGCAAATAAATTTAAAACCAATGGAAATAACTGGTAAAACCAAGTACCTGTTATATTATGTTTCAAAGAGGTAAAAAAGATCATGTTGAAACTTCGAGCAATAGTATATTAATCCATGCATTCATTTTTTTCTTCATTATTGTTTAAACAATGGCTAAATTCAGTTATAGTGTTCTATCTGATATATATTTTGAACGGAAAGATGAAAACGACATTATTTTACATATAATGAATAATCCATTCTTCAAAATATGCGACAAACAAGAAATTAAAATTCATAACTTAAAAATAAAAAACTTTTTAAATACTTTAAGAAAGCGGTACAATCAATGTTCCAGAAACAAGAAATTGTTTTACTCACGCAACCAAGAATGGCTAAGAAATAAACTTATTTTTAAAAAGCCATCAGTAACTACCACGGAAACTGGAAAAGGTGGTCGACCAGCAAAGCCAATTGATAATTGTAGTGAAAGATCACGAAGACGCAAGCTTAAACATATCAATGAAGAAGTTTCTTGTAGCATCATAAAGGATTCATTTCTGCATCAAATTCAACCATCGAAAACTAAAAAGAGTAAAATTGCTATCATTGAAAAAATAGTGGAAGCAAGCCCCAGAAGCACAAAAAGGATTTTAGAAAGTATGCCGACACCAACTGAAGAAAATAAATTTACTCCAGAAGAAGCATTTGCACTATTTTTGGATTTGAAAATGACTAAAAACCAATATACAGAATTGCGGAAGCGAACCAATGAAAAAAATTGTGGAATTTTTCCATCATATCGAGATATAGTTTCTGCCAAAAAAGATTGCTTACCTTCACCAACTGCTATTAGTGTAACTTCAAGTTCAGCAGAAATAAAATTGCAGGATCTTCTTGAACACACTGCAGAACGATTATTAAAGACATTTGATGCTGACTATTTAAAGAAGTTTAAAAATTGCAGCATGACTTTAATTTCTAAATGGGGATGTGATGGGTCCTCTGGCCAGAAACAATACAAACAATGTAATGCGGAAAATTCATCAGATGCCAATTTATTCATGATTTCTTTCGTTCCATTACGTTTAACAAAAACTTATATTGGTTCAGAGCCGTCAACAAGTAGAGCTGCAGAGATAGATGTATGGAAGGATGAAATTCCCTCGTCAACAAAATTTTGTAGACCAATAAAGTTTGCTTACAAAAAAGAAACTAAAGATGTCATAACTGAAGAAGTTGGCAAAATAAGAGATGAAATTAAAGAACTTCAACCAGTGATATTTGAATTTAATGACCAATGCATCGAAGTTAACTTTAAAATGTCACTTACAATGATCGATGGAAAAGTTGCACAAGCTTTAAACGAAACAAAGTCTTCGTCAAGCTGCACCATATGCCAAAAAACATCAAGTAAATTGAGCCAACCACCAACACAAGACGATAGTTTTAATGAAGCATATGAATTTGGAATGTCACCTCTTCATGCTAGAATTCGTTTTATGGAGCATATTCTTAAATTGGGATACGATTTGGAATTTGGCCCGTTAGGCGAAACAGTGAGAAACAACAAAGAAAATTTGGAAAAAAGAAAGCAAAAAAAAAAAGATATTCAAGAAAAATACCGTGAGATAGGCCTTATAATTGACCAGCCAAAGCAAGGAGAAGGAAATTCTAATGATGGAAACACAGCAAGGAGATTTTTTTCCGATCCAGAAACTGCAGCTTCTATAACTGGAGTAGATTATGATTTAATACGACGATTCCAAATCATATTAGAAGTTATAGCATGTAGCAAAAAGATAGATGCAAAGAAATTTGGTCAGTATGCTAATGAGACAGCAAGCCTTTATAACCAAAAATATTCTTGGAGACATATGCCAACCACAGTTCACAAAATTTTGTTCCATGGGGAACAAATAATTCAGCACAATATGCTTCCAATTGGAGATCTCTCAGAAGAAGCGCAAGAAAAAAGGAACAAAGACTACAGATTCTTTCGCGAGCACAATACAAGAAAAATTTCCAGATATTGTACTAATGAAGATCTTATTAATATTTTGTTGTGCACATCAGACCCATATATGTCCAGTATTCGACAAAAATGGAAATCAACCTCATTAGAGTTAGATGAAGAAGCTAAACAACTACTGCAAAATGAAAATCAAAGCTATTTGGAAGAAATTTTTACTAATATTGTTTAATTAATACTAGTTTAAAGATTATAATTTGTTTCTAATTTTAGTATAAATTTTTATTAAAAAAAAAAATCAATAGTAAAAGTTTACTTAAAATGTTATCGATGTTGTGTTCTGTATATAATATATCCAAATGGTATTGATATTGTTGGGAATTTCAGTGTTATTTTTCAGTTTAATCCTCACAAGAATTAGCTTTCTTCCAAAAAAACCAACCTTTGGCCCCTGTGAATATTGAGACTAAATAAATGTCGGGGGCCAAATGTTGGCATTTTCTGACCAAAATTAAGTTTAGGAATAATAAATAAGTATTGGTTCTAAAATACGATTGAAGAAAAAAAGAAATTATAAAAAAAATACCTATTTAAAATGTCAACTCATACATGGAAACTCAACAAAAAATTAAAATGCATTTTTAACTCCACATTACTTACGTTCCTATCAGTCGATTTTTACGTTTGAACACGCAAATTGAAGCTTAAAGTCCCTCCTATTGAACAAAACAAATTGGGTAAAAAATACCAATCCGGTCAAAAGTTATAGAGTTTTGACCGCTATCTCGCGAAATTGACCACTGTGCGACGTGCCAAATGAATAAGACAACTAAATTGCTAATGTATTCGAACATTACATTAGACATTAGTAGCACCATGGATAATTGATAATAATAAAAATAATAATAGAACGATTCAGTAAGAGGAAAAGGGTAAAAAAGTTAACCTTGCAGTGATCAACGAGCTGCACTGCCAATCGGATTTTCTCATAAAATCTATAAATTATTATGTAAATCTAAAATTTTTATTTTTCGGTTAACTAGCTTTTACACTAAGTGTAAACAGCAAAACATTCTTTAATTAATGATAAATTCTTAATATATTTAGACACAGCGCAATTATTTATGGTATTAAAATACCCACAATCTATAATAAATATCGCTGATAATTCTCGCATGTCCTTTAACCCTTCGTTGCATGCCATTGGATATATGCAATGTTGACTTCACGCGTATCTGACAACTCCGCTTTTAAGCAAATACCGTTATTTTTTCTTTCGTTAATCTCTTTTATGTCAAAACATTCTATTTTTGTTGCAATTTTGCGTATTTTGTTAAACACTTGTTAATATTAGTTGCTGAAACAAGAAGTATTTAAGTTAAGCGAAAAAGAAGTGTTGATTTCTTTAATTACATATACTGAAATCCTGTGAAAGTTAACTGAAATGTAAGTATTATTTAAGTATTTTACTACATTTTCTTCGCAAATAACTACAAATTTTTAATTGCAAAGTATTTACTTGAGCGCTGTAATGCATCATTGCATATGTGCAAATTCATGCGTTAGCGCTTATGTGAACTTATATTGCTTATATGTTGTTATATTGCATATATGCAATTCCATGCATGTAATCATAAATTTGTATAGTTCACACTAGCAAATTGTGGTATTTCCTCGCTGGGTACAGTCCAAACTTAAAACTTCCAGGCGACAAAAGTATGATGGAAAAGCCACACGGAGAATCCTGCGATTATGTTGCAACTGTTGATAATTTTGTTATACGAGGGCGGATCAATAAGTCCGTGACTTTTTGAATCAACATAATCTCCTTTTAGCTCAATACATTTAGTGCAATGTTTCTCCAATTTATGTATCGCTTCCAAAAAATAGGATTTTTCGAGGTCCATTAATTTTGTTTGATCAATAATTTCTTCGTTGGAGTTAAATCTCTTTCCACCGAGCCATTTCTTTAGCTTCGGAAATAGGAAATAGTCCCTGGGGGCTAAATCCGGAGAATATGGCGGATGAGGTACCAATTCTTTGTCCAAATAATTGAATTTTGCCATTGAGACTACACACGTGTGCACCAGTGCATTATCTAGATGAAAAATAACTTTTTTCTTGGCCATATGAGGTCGTTTTTTTTTAAATCCTCCTTAAATCGGTCCAATAAGTTGGCATAATATTCGCCGTTTATGGTTTTTGCCTTTTGAAGGTAATCGATTTGGATTATCCCGTGTGCATACCAAAAAGCTGTTACCGTCACCTTATTGGCCACGATTACGTTTATGGTCAATTGAGAGCAAACGCGGCACCCATTTTGCAGACAGCTTTCTTAAACCCAACGGATCATTTTAAATCGAAATCACACTACCCTATGAAATGCCTATGGCATCAACAATCTCACGCACTTTTACTCTTCGCTCGGCCAACACCATATCGTGGATTTTTTCGACATTTTCGGGTGTATTGACCTCAATTGGCCGTTCAGAATGTTCTGCGTCATTTGTACTTGTGCGACCACAACAAAAGTCAGTAAACCACTTTTTTACCGTTGAAATCGATGATGTAGAGTGCACATAGTATTTTTCAAGCTTTTCCTTGGTTTGATTGATGGTTTTTTTTTGCAAAAAATAATGTTTGACGCCCTAAGAAATGGTAGATACAGCTTTAGTCAATGCTTGGCATCCAAGAAGTTTTCCAATTCCCCAAAACGAAGTTCGACTAGATCACATGCCGAATTACATGCAAATTGCCGGGCTGTAATGGATACATTTTTATTAAATGCGAAGAGTGCGACACAGCGTTATGCTTCAATATATTAAGAAATTGTTTCAAAAAAATTTCATTCAGAATAGTTTTTCAAATACAAAATAAAGACAACCTTTCTTGTACTTATATATCTAATTAAAAATAAAAACAAGAATTAAATCAAATTTTGTTCTTAAAATTTTAATTAATATTTTATGTATATAACATAAAATGTTTTTACTTTTTGAGCATTGACATCGATAAATCGGGAAAGTACGAAAAAAGCAAATTTATACATTTCAATGGATTAGCTGCATGATATTGCATATATGCAATGTTATATAACTCTTAAAATAGATATAGGAAGTCCACCAAATTTAATTTCTGCAATCATAACTTAACACGCAACAAGAATAAAACTCCAAATTTTTTTTTCTGTAAGGAAATTAAATCATGCAACGAAGGGTTAATAACAACCAATATTATTACCTGAATTATTACTTATGAACTTGGACACTGGGAAATACAATTATTACCAAGTCCCATTTTTCTTTGAAAACATCGCATTCTTTGACATTAATGACCTTGCGGTAATGGCCATACCGACGGGTACATGTAATTGAAAGGCATGTGATGTGTTTGATCTTAAGCCATTACATGGTGAGTTGACAAATAAATTGAAAATTACAGTATTATAGAAAAAAAAATGATAACATAAGTTACAAATAATACAGAAATAAAAATGTTGGTTGATTTCGCTTTTATATACTTAAGCGATACATTTTATTTTTGAACAAATTTTTTATGAAGATGAATTGCAATAATTTAAATCGTCTCTTAAATCCTTTCTCTAATTATCTTTTATTTTGATCATTTTTTTTATTTTCATTAAAAAGTTTTATTATATATGATTCTTCTTCGAGCTTAAGATCTTTTGTTAAAACGATTGTAAATTATTAATTTCCAATATTTCGTCTCCACATTGGGAGACTTCTTCAGGGAAAATATTGGAAATTAATAATTTACAATCGTTTTAACAAAAGATCTTAAGCTCGAAGAAGAATCATATATAATAAAAGAAGATCGAACAAAATTAAACATATTTAAAAAGTTTTATAATAAATTGGGAACAAATTCAGTTTACCGACACCTCTCAGAATTTTTTGAAATTTTTTGACCTTGCTCACGCCCCCTTTTCAGTGGGCGGGGCTCCAAAGTTTGAAATGAAATCCGAAATAACTTCAAAACTACTTATCTGAAAGGGTTGGAAAGGTCTTGAAAATATCTTTCCAATGGAGTATAAAATGTCCTAAAATATTAACCCTTTGCTGCCCAAATAAAACAATTTTTGTTTTTTTTATATTTTTTTTTTAAAACGTCCTTTTTTCAAAATTTGAGCCATATATCGACGTGACCATATTTCTCAGGCGGAAAGATCTCAAAAATATCTTTCCAATGGTGTATATAATGTCCTAAAATATTAACCCTTTACTGCCCAAAAAAAGCATAATGATTTTTTTTACACACCCTTTTTCAAATTTTGAACCATATATCGACGTGACCATATATGGGTCTTTGCAAAATAGTTTTTCTGCGTAACCGGCCTTCGGCCGGGCTTAGGGGTTTTCTCCTCCCACCAGTCCTCCCACCGGCTTCGCTGAGGCTTCGCCCCGGGCCGCAGAAATTTTGGCATATTTACAAGTTTCCTTTTGTATACAAAATCTTAAACCATACAACAAAATCTAATTTTAGGGGTTTTCTCCTCCCACCAGTCCTCCCACCGGCTTCGCTGAGGCTTCGCCCCGGGCCGCAGAAATTTTGGCATATTTACAAGTTTTCTTTTGCATACAAAATCTTAAACCATACCATACAACAAAATCTAATTTTCAAAATCTTGCAAAAATCATAGTTTTGCCTATTAATGGTCAACTTTAACCCTTAATAACTACTTCATTTCAAGACCTATGTGGTCATGTTGCACCTTTTATGAAAGCTTATAAAACAGACTTTCCCTTTTTATACACTTTTTATGTACTTATATAGGCGTTATTTAACAAAAAGAGCGTTAAAAAAAAATCATAAAAAAAACAAGCATTTTTGCTCCAGTCATACTTAGAACGTTTATAAATTTAGTTTGTTTAATGCATTTGTGGGATTTTCCTCTGTACAATGGGCTTAAGCATCTATTGCAAAGTACCGCCTTTTTTGGAGTTGGTGTAAGTTTTTTCGAAGGTCTTCCTACTTTCTGTTTGACGGACGACGATTTAATTTTATTTAACTTAAAATCTGTACACTGTGCATTTGAGCAAATGTAACACATACAATCTTTACCTCTGATAGATGACTTAGGGCGTTCAACATTATTGTAGCTACAAATTTTATATAAAATTGCAGAAGATTTTTTTTTCTTTTAAGTATTTTTTTGCGACAAGAATCACATATAGATGTAGGAAACATTGAATTTGATAAGTTAAAGTTAGGAATAAAGAACTCTTCTATATCTTGTGACATTTGAAGAGATATCTTACGGAGTTGTTTTGTTTTGCCCATACAAATAGCGCATAACATTTTTCTGTATTTTTCGTGAGAATTCATTTTTTTATATACTCAAGCATAGACATAAAAATACATACACAAAACAAAATTATGGGCAAAAAAAAATTGAATTAATCGATTGTTTGAAAATAAATAGTGTTTTAAACAATTTTTTAATTGATTCAATTAAAATATTTATTAAATTTTCTTCTAAAACTAACCAGTGTATACAACACATTACCATAATTATTGAAAAGTTTCCCAACATTTTTTTTTCATTACTTTATTGTCAAAGGAACGTTTATTTATATGAATCTATTATTTTATTTGTAAATAAAGAGAACAAAATGCAAATGATTAACTTTTAATTAGTAGAATAGTTTAACGATTTTGTATACACGCAAAATCGTAATTATTTCGGTAGAGTTTGCAACACTCTTTTTTTTTTGAAGTCAATGCTCGTGTACACACGATAACTATACACGAAAATAGTTTTAGTTTGATTTTCATGTTGTTTAGAGGTGATAAAAAAAAGTGCGCTGTGAATTAAAAAAAATATTGAAAAAAAGCCTGTAACCAAGATATATTTATATAGGTAATCTTACTAGAACAACAACTACAAACAATACAAAAACAACAGGCATTTTGTTGTTGGGTACAGTACAGTAAGATGTCAAAACCATGTAAGAAATGTCAAAATCAGGTAAGAGGAAGATAAACTACTAAGCTACTAAGACTACCTATATAAATATATCTTGCATGTAACTATTATTTATGTAAATAATTTAACTTTCAATAACTAATAGTGTTTTACAATTATATATTGTTTGTTAGATTTTTTTTTTAATAATTAAAGAAATAAAAGTAAAATGTTTGTAAATCTTTGTTCTTTACTTTTAATTGCTTCATTATAATAAATTATAAAGTTTCTAAAAAGTTAATTGTATGCCACAATTTGTCATAAAAAGATGATTATTACAAATATTAGTTAAACGCTTATTTTTTCTGCTTATAAAAGATATAGGGAAAAACACATTTTCCTTTTATGTGTATATACCTTTTTTCCTTCTTTTGTAGTGACAAAAGCATGCGTTTTGCACTTGTTGTTGTTGCTTTTTTAATTTAATTCTTATTTTGTATTGCTTTACTTTTTTGTGTTATGAATTTGTTTATGCATTTTTTATTTTAAGAAAAAATACAAACCAAATAATATATATATATATATATATATTAGGGCGGGTCGATTTATTTTTCGACAATTTCCCTATGATTTCCGTATTCTATGGGTTATTCCATGAAAATTTGCCAAAGAACCATACCTTTGTTGGTAGATTTTTTCCCAAATTGACGTTCGTATGAAATATTACCTACACGTTCACATCCATAACTCAAAAACTATCGATCGGGCTTAATCGCCAGTAGGCACGTTGTCGCATAGTCTAGACATTTATTCGTTCCCCCGCATAGTTTAGGGACATTTGCTTACTTTGGGGACTGTCCCCAAAGTTTTCGCGCCTTTTCATACATCTAGCGTTTAAGATGAGGACAATTTTTTCTATACACCGCATATTCCGGCGACAATTTTGGGCGTGTCCCTAAACTATGCGCTACGCATACATATATATATATATATATATTAGGGTATTCAATCGGTTAACCGTTACTCGATTAATCGATGAAATGATGTCGAACAATTGTTCGAGTAATTTGAAGTGGCCAATTTCGAGTAAAGAATAACTCGAACAATTTTGGTCGATTAATCGAGTAACTCGAGTAATTTAAAAATATGAACTATTTTATATTTTTTTAATATTTTGTATAAAATAATGTGACTGTATAAGTGAATATTTAAATGTTAATTGTATTTTTATATTAAGTGAGCACTGTTAAAGAAATTATATTACGAAAAACGAAGAACTTAATGCGAAAAACTCCGATATCGAAGAAACTTGGATATTTTTTAAAGAAACAAGTTCTAAGACCGGATTTGAGGGTTAAAAGTGGGATCAAACATTATTTTTTTTTTTAATTTAGTTGCCATTTGATCTAAAGAAACTACATATAAATACTATACTTTCAAAAAGGAATTTTTAAATGTCATTTACTAAAAACTTTTTGTTGGTCCCTTTTATGTCGTTGTAACAAGCCAATTTTAGAAGCCCTATATGGAAATTCATAGCGGTCCTACGCAAAATTTCCACATATTAAAATTTACATATAGAAGTAATGAAGTTTTCATTAATATGATGAAAATCTTCTTAAATATTCATGAAAGTTCTTTCAAAACTTCTTTATAATTTTTTTAGAAAAATTACATATCTCAAAATCCCAAAATGATCGGACAAAATGGACTATTTTTTCGTTTAGTACTAACAAACTAATATAACAAAACTGTGTCAAGTCTGAGTGAAATTACAAAACGGATCACCTTACAAATATTTTTATAAAACAGTTTAATACATATTTATGAACCAGTTATATTGAAAGAAAATCCATGAAGATTTCAATATATTTATAAAGAATTTCATTGATATAATAACGCTTTTGCTTTGAGTGTACTGAGACAAAACTGTCGCAATAATAAATGATCTTAGCAAATGTTTTTCTCTTTTAGATATACTTTTTACTAAAATTTTTAATTAATTTGTTAATTTTTATATATATGTTATATTAGTACTAATAAAATATAAAAACATAACAAAAATATGAGTTTTTGGAAAATAAAATTTAAGTATTAAAATTGTTCGAGTTACTCGAGTTATTCGAGCAATTTTAAAATCTTACTCGCCTACTCGAGTAAATTAAAAACCTCAAAATCGAATTACTCGATTACTCGAACAAAAGCAAACCCGAGTAAATTGAATACCCTAATATATATATAAATAACATTGCTTTTTTATTTAAAGGGGGGCATGTAACAAAAATATAATAATTAGAATTTTCAATTAAAACTATCATTATTCTCTTTCTAAGTTTCAATTAAAGTTTTAATCAAATTTATTATACTTTTAATTAAAGTAGTAAAAAAACCAATAACATTTTTAATTCATATTATTATTATTTTAATTGTATGTGTTTTAATAAACAACTGCAACTTTTCTTAGTTAATACTATCATTTCAGTGGTAGGTGCAAAATCAATTAAAATATTAATTGATTCAATAAATTTTTTAATTAAAACCCATTCTTAGTTTTTTCTGTGTATGCTTAAATAAACTCAATTTTATAGGAACTTTTAATTGAAACAGTAAAATACCAGATCAAGTTGAATTCAGATTATATTGTAGTAAAAATATTATGGATTTGAATCTTTTGATTCAAAATAAAAAAATTAGCAGTACGCGAAAACTGGTTTAAGGCGTAATTGCTTTTAATGTAAACTAAATTAAACTCACGAATTCTTTTTTCGTATTTGCTAATTTTTTGTGTACTTAAATAGTCACGTGTGATCATCAAACTTTAAAACACCATTTCGTTGTGCGATTTTTTTAAGGAAAAATTTTTTTGGAAGAAAATTTAACGTATTATAAAACCTACTATGTTCTTTTTAAATAATATTTATTTTGAGCAGTAGGCGCGTTGGAAAGATGAGCTCATTTTGATCAATTTAAAAAAAAAAAATCTCCAACATTGGTCCAACGGTTCAAAAGTTACGGGCATTTTTGTCCAAATTTTGGAGCATTTTTCCATTTTTTTCATGATTTTGTCCAAGAATATTACTTTCATGGCCATTTTTTTGACTTACGAACCTTACGTTACGACTGGACTGATTTCCGCTTTACATTATTGGCATATTTTTTCACAGGGTGCATACCCTGTGTTATGTTTGTTTATTTCTTTTTGTTTTTAGTTTCTTTATAGACTTCTTTATTTTTGTTTGTTATTTTTGTTTGTTTATAATATTCCAGTGTATGCTAGTTTTGTTTGAGCGTATTTCAGTGAAGTGTTACTTGAAATAACTAACAAATAATCAAACTATTTTGAAATTTAGAAAAGATTTAAAGGTAAGTGTAAAAACATTGCTAACTATTATAGTTAATAGTTATATTATTATTCTATGAAAAACATATTTAATTTTTTTAGTGACGGTTTAAAAAATGGATTCAGAGCCTGGTTCATTGCAAAATCCAACAGATACCCAACGCAGTAGTTTGCAACATTTGGTCTCTCATGATGTTTTTTCTTTTGGCGTGGCCTGTGAATTACCTGATCTGTCAACTAAACGAGATATATTGAAGTACTATTTTTTCTTGGCCGAACGTTCAAAAGCCCAAAGCAAAATGTTTTCGTATAAAAGATTTACTCCCCAAGTAGCAGACAGATTGTTAGAAATTTGGAATCAACTTAATATTGAACTTATACTCAAAGGTAGCATCATTAGAAAATTGAATAATTTGCTTGACGCATATAGTAATGCAGATAAACAACGAGTAAAACGCGCAACAGAATTCAAAAAATTCGTAGAATCAACAAACCAATTATTCAACATTGGGAAATGTAAATGCAACTTGAAAGAAAACGACTGCTCATGTGGATCTATCCCAGAAAACTTAAAAGATTTCATGCGCGATCAATATAATGACAGAATACAAACGATACCGGAACACGATAGTGGAAGTGAAGAGACGATACCAACGACTATACCAACAATCCCAGTGAGCAACGATCCTACATACGAACCACATTATGACGAAATGGAAGTTGATGTGAGAGGAGGTTCAGAATTAGTTCTACCACCACAAACATACACTCCCAGATACAATACTAAAAACTATGCAATGATGTGTGACAGATTTGGTGTGCATGATATAATGGGATCAGCATTGGCAACAGCTCTGATGGAAGACCTGGGCGTAAAAGATGCTCATGACAATCTTGTCATCAGGGATAAAAGTAAACTTCGTAGAGAAAGAGAAAAATGGAGACAAGACGCTCTTCGTAAGCGGTATGATGGCTCGAATTTGATATCATTTTCATTCGACGGCAGGAAAAATGATGCTCTAACTGTAGAAAAAATTGATGAGAAGTTGCATCCAAGGATGGTTAAAGAACCTCATCTAGTTGTTTTGAGGGAACCAAAATCTCAATTGATAGGCTACACAAAACTAGAAAGTGAAACTGCGGCAAGCGAAGTCAACAAATTGATCGAATTCTTCCAAGAAAAACAATTGGGCAGCAAGGGGACATTATATACCTCATTGGAAAGATATTTTCGAGACCTTTCCAACGACGCCAATTTTGTTAAGATCGGACAAGTAGTTTTGAAGTTATTTGCAATTTCATATCAAACTTTGGAGCCCCGCCCACTGAAAAGGGGGCGTGAGCGACGCAAAATTTTTTTTTATTTCGACTCAGCGTGGTCTCTTCTATTAAAGGACAAAATTTCATTTATTTTGGTGAGGTGTCGGTAAACCGAATTTATGCCATAAATTGAAACCAATGTTATTAGAAATAGTTTCTTATTTAAGATCGATCAATAAGCTATTCTAATTGATCAATCTTTTTCCTGAAAAGGGGAGGTGTAGTGTGTTTGACAAGTCTGCGTTACCATACCGTCTGTATGTAACTAGAGACCCACACTTCGTGGAATGTTGTTTGTCCACCACTCACCAAACTTACTAGCGTGGGATTTTGCTTACATTGCGAAATCCACGCTATATAATAATATGTTTAAGTAGCTTTAAGTAATTTGTAGATATAATAAAAACAGTCGCTCACTAGAGCTGAATAAGAACAGTGGTGCCTTTTTTTTTTTTTTTTTCTGTCCAATTTTTTTTTATTTAAGTCTATGGAGATAATCCGTGCAGACTATAAAATTAAAATATTTTACAATAGAAATACTAGAATTACTTATTTAATTTAAGGAATTTAAATATAAGATATCTCTCTTAACAATATCTAAACTTTTATTAAAATCAATTAACTGAAACAACATATTAAACTCATCGCAAGTTCTACGAAATGGATCAAAGTTTGCAAAATTAGATTTATGATATTTAATATTTAAAAATTCATAATTTCTTGAACAACGAAAAGGAATATTCATATTTACTTTACTTAGCAGATATGGTGAATAAGGAGTTCCATTCATCAACTTAAGCAAGAAGGACACATTCAGCATTTGTCTACGGCTTTTCAGCGTAGGTAATTTAATAAGTGCTAGGCGTTGTTGATATGAGGGCAGATTAATATTTGGATTCCAATCCAAGCCGCGAAGGCAGAATAATAAAAATTGTTTTTGAACGGATTCAATAGAATTTGAATGGATAAGTTACTGAGGGTCCCACACGACAGAACCATATTCTAGAATCGGTCTGACAAGCGTTGTAAATAATTGTTTTGTAGTATATGGATCACGAAATTCTTTGCTCCAGCGTTTGATGAATCCAAGTACGTGTCGTGTTTCAAGCTATCCTTAACTCGAATTAAATAATTTTTATAGGCTGTTTGGTTCGCAATAGTATATGCTGATCTAGCAATTGAGTATTTCATATAGTATAAAGATGAATTGGATTGTTTATATTTTTTATACAAATTATTTTTTTTATTTTTCAAGCGCGAAAGATACTTAGAGTTCCAAGGAGGACCAATTACAGCATTTGGAACCTTCATTGGTATAGAAGCCGAAAAACATTCATTGAGACGACAATAAAAAGTTGTTAAGCATTGATCAAGATCGTTGATAGCAGATAATTCTTCTAACCAATTGATACTAGAAATGTGTTGTTTTAAGATGTCATAATTTGTGCGTTTAAAACAATAAATTTTACTTGTGTTGTGTTGTTTATTTTTATGCTGAGCAGGATAAAAGCACGAGCAAGTTAATTCAATAGTTGGATGATATATATCCTCAGGATTAGATATTGAAGTATGACGTTCTATAGAAAAATCCGTTGGTTCATTGACGAATACTAAATCAAGCATTTTACCGCAGGCATTTGTTATCGAATTAATTTGGAAAAGACAATTAGACAAAAGATTATGAATAAATTCTGTAGAAGAATCTGAGGAACTAGAAGGGGTCAGATAATTTGTGTCTACAGCATGTTCCTTGCCAGCGGTGGTCCGTTTGTCTTGTTCTGACTGGATACTTTTAGTTTATTTTTTTTTCTAGAAATGGAAACCGATTCACTATATTTTGAATCATCATCTCTTTTACAGCAAGGACTATGAAGAACTAGGATGCACAGACTCATCGTGCCAACACCCCAACGCGCACAAAGGTAGTTATAGAGGCGTTCGTTCACAGTGGTTTTTGTTACCCATTATTGATTTAATTAATTTTATTTATTTTTTAGTAATTTTTATTAAGCTATTTCAATTTATAATAGAAATATAATAGAAAAAAATTATTTTTCAACTATTTTAAAAATTAATTAATGAATTAATTAATAGCTTAAAAATTACTAAAAAAATAAATAAATAAATTAATTATATCAATAATGGGTAACAAAAACCACTGTAAACGCCTCTATAACTACCTTTGTGCGCGTTGGCATGTTGGCACGATGAGGTGCGCGTCGCGCACCGGTCTGTGCATCCTAGTTCTTCATAGTCCTTGTTTTACAGTGTTGTTTATAGAGTCGTATGGAGAAATGTAATTAATGTCAAATGTTATAACAAGGGGCGCAGCACGACTAGGCTTGAAATACTAAATAATGCAAACATTTAAAAAAAAAAAAACGGTAACCATTAATTTATTATAAAAATTCTTTATTGTTCACTTTGTTTCTTAATTTCTATGCTTTTTCCTACTAATTTTTTGTTATTTTTTAAGCTTTTAATTATTTTTTATTCTTCAAGATTTCAAATAAAATATCAGTACTTCTTACAATACAGCTGCTGCAGTAACGTTTAGTAAATTGATGTTCCTTTACAATTTTGAATTTATTTCTTGTACATACCTGTAAGTAAAAAATAAATTAGATTAATTTAATTACCGAAAAAAATTGTGAAAATTACAAACATACAAAACAAAATATATGTGGAGAGAATAAAGTTTATTTAATTAATTTAAGTTATTTAATTTTATAATTTTCAATAATGTATATGACCTACTTTAAACATTTTCTAAACCTGTTGAAACTAACTTTAGATGGCTCTTATTTCTCAAGGTTTTATTAATTAAGAGGAACGATGGACAGGGTTAAGTTCCCTATACTTAAAAGCTATAACATGCAAAGAAAGTTAAAGGCATTCCCAAGGTTATAAGGTTGAACATTAGTGTCCGACCGAGTATTCGGCTTCGGAGTTCGGCCAAAAAGTGAAGTTCGGCCAAGTTCGGTGTTCGGCCAAATTTTGGCCGAACTACCGAACTTTTTATGATTATTTATAAAAAGCACAAATAAATAACAAGTGTGGTTATATTTACTTTTCAAAATTTACAAAAAAAAAACTACATAAAAAATACAACGTTGAATATGACAGAATACAAAAAAAAAAAAGATTTTTAAATATCAATGTGTGTGAAAATATTGTCAAAAAGCCAAAAGAGTTTAAAAAACATTTCCAGAAATATACCTACAAGATTTATAAGCAAATAATCAAGTTTAATGCGATACATAAAAAGAGATTAACAGCTTCATCAATTTGGGATAGACATGATGCAGTACCAGACTTAGAAGTAGCAGAACCAAATGAAAATTTTATTGAAAAATAAATTAAAATGTTTATTACGGAGCCTTTAAGTCCCGAAATATAAATATATTTGAGTATTGGAATTCAAGTCCATTTACAAATATAAAAGTTGTAGCAATTAAATATTTATCAGCCCCACCAACTAGTGTAGCTAGCGAACAGCTTTTTAGCGCTGCCGGGCAGCTGTATTCTGATAGACGAAGCAATTCACATGGTGTGAATGCGGAAAAATTGCTTTTCTGTCATTGCAATATCAAACTTTTTAATTTTAAATATTAAAGTTTAAGTTTGTTTTTCTATATGAACTTAAAAATCGATGACTATAAAAAATAGTACAAATATTTTATTCTTTTTTTGTACTTAATAGTACAACTATTTTCCAAATATGATTTTTTAAAAAAATATACCTATGAATTTTTATTTTTGTTTATGTTTAATAACTTTCTGGTTTAAATTTATTGATCTAAAAAACAATTTATATTTTTTTTTTATTGAAACAAAAAGTTCGGCTTCGGTTTCGGCCGAACATTGATATTATGGCCGAAGTGCGGCCTCGGCTTCGGCCGAAAAAAATGAGTTCCGTCGGACACTATTTGTTCGATCAAGTAATCGGGTGCTCTTCCAATTTTCATTTTTTGGATAAAAAATAGTATATTAAGTTGCAGCCTTTGGTGCTCTTTAAATTTTTATTTTTTGGATAAAAAATAGTATATTAAGCTGCAGCCTTTGGTGAATGTTTAATCATTCCAGTGTGCCTAACATATACCTTATTGAAGTAAACCGATTGCATTTTAGAATTGAGCGCATAGCCTTATTTTGTAGTTTTTGCAGCCTATTTATTTGTTGGTGTAAACAGAACAGCATGTAAATAAAACAGTTGACCCATATTCAAAATGTTGTTATCAGTGTTCTAGATGTTTATTGCGGTTAATATTGTCAAAGTGACACACCCAAATTTTTTTGCCAATTTTCATACAATGTATTTAAACATGATCTTAAAAATTTAGATGTTTGTCTATTAAGAAACCCGAATATTTTATATTATTTACTTTTTCTATTATTACATTATTTATTTTGAATGTTATGTTTGTGTTTATATTGATTTCCATTAATTTAGCTTTGTTTTCGCTTAATTTTAATTTATTCCTTTCTAGCACAAATAGCTGTTTTTTATTGTAGCAGGATAGAGTCCACTTCTTTTTTCGTTAACGCAATTCCCAGCAAAAGAAAAAGCTTCTTCTGAAGATGCTGACGTGGCTGGAATTCCAAAACACAAATTGGCCAGTTTTGCAACATTGGGAAAATGCTAAAAAGAATAACCTGTTTTTCAAAAAAACCATGCTGCCACAGTAACGCAAATTCCAACTTCTTTAAAAAAATCATAAATATACTCAGTAAAACAAAACAATTTTTATTTATATTCTCGAATTGCCTTGCCGCAAAATATAGATCAAGAGATTTTATAGTAATCTACTTAGCTACAAGTTAACTATCATCTAAAAAAAATGAACATTTCAGCTTAGCTATCAAAGTCGGCTAAAAATTTTAGCCGACTAACAGCCGGTCAACTTCCCCATCCTCTGTACTATAGTTGTACCATCGAAAACCCTACATCTGTCACATACTATAATAAGTTTTTGACCTGATATTACTTTCGAATACGAATATTTTAATCACTTCGATCTCGCTATTTTTAAATATTTCATTTTGTTTTTTAATTTTTCCTCTTTTCAGACATTTAACTCTTTTTCAGACATTTGAAAATTTAAGACAGTGATTACAATTTGCATATCAACATTTTTTGTATTTGTAGTTCATAATCTTCACTAATTTCACATTGTATCGCCTCTTAAATTTTCTCCTTTATTTTTCCTTGTAAGCGAGCTTAATATCCCTTATTTATAAATTATAATTATTTATTTCCAATATTTTGTCTCCACATTGGGTGACTATTTCAGGGAACAATTATAATAATTTTATGAATAAAATTTTGATTTAACAATTATAATTGTCCCCTGAAGAAAACACCCAATGTGGAGACGAAATATTGGAAATAAATAATTATAATTTATAAATAAAGGATCTTAAGCTCGTTTAAAAGAAAAAAAAAAATTAAATAAATACAGATCAAATAAACATTTTTCTTCCTATCTTCTACATTTTCACTCTGGATCAATACCGTACCAATTGGATCTACTTTTTTTTATTTAATTCAGCTTTTGGGTTTTCAATTAAAAAAAAAAAAACAACATTATTTTGAAAGCAATAAATAATAAAAACCATTACAAATTTATGAAGTACTACTTCTGCAAATTATCATGCAGGTAACCAACCAGTCTTTAGTTTTTAAACTTTCTCCCCGCAATATTTGCTTGCAAATAACTCAGTCAGATTTAACATTGTCATCAATAGATGTTAATTTATGTCGGGAAAAGAAGACATAAATGTAAAGTATCATCATTAAAAGAGATTAGGAAATCATTTTGAATAAACATTTGCTCGACCCACCTGTCTTTAGTTACTCAAAGTTGATTTATTAATTATATACGATATATGTACGTATAAAATCGGTGTGAATGTTCGCCATTTTCTTCTTATTAATGTAGATAAATCTAATTGAAAATTTAGAGAATTTTTAATTAAATTCCAATCAAATTTTAATATACCTGTTAAAAAAAAAGCAAACAAAAATTAGATATGAATTTTACAAAATAAAGTTCTTAAATAATTTTAATGAATTATACACAAGTCTAAATGAGTGGTATTTTTAAAAGCAGTTAGACTACAAACTTATCATTGAGTTAAATTTAAGTTTTTGATATAAAAAAAAAACATGACCATGGACCTTTTTTTTAGAAATAACCAGTATATTGCGATTCACACCAACATTTTGCTTGTATATAATTCAGTTATCAGATTAGATATAGTCATCAAAAATAATATAAATTATGTCGGGAAAAGAAGACATATATTAGAAATAACATCATTTAGAATTAAAGCTTTGAAAATGTTAAGAATTTACTTAAAAAAACATTTTTAAAAAAAATTATATGTATATCTGTGTCATTTTCGCAATATCGCTTCTTTATCTATTTTTGAAAATATAAAATTAAAAATATGATGGCCAAGCAGGAAATGAAAAACAAAGCTAAATTAAGAAATGTTGATGCTTTGCACTTAAGTGATTTATTTTGGGATTCCAGTGGAACCCCAGCAAATTCTTGTGCCATTTGATCTAAAACTTACATGGTGAAATTTTTTGAGCCAAATCGGATAACGATAAGCCGTGCCGTGTTTGAGGCAAAGTTTAAATTTTGGTACAGAATATTCCTCTATAATTAACTTAAAACGATAGTTTTTTTTGTGTTGATTAAAGTTGACAAAATTGTTGTTTCAAGTATTTGGGCTATGGGGGTCAATATGATTCATTGCATGAAATGCATTTTACACAAAAAATTAAAAAAAAAAAAACGCTAAACCTTAAACTACCCGAGTAAAAAAAATGTATATATAATTGTATATATTTATATATAATTGTATATATTTAAATATAATTAAATATAGCATATATAAATAAATATAAATACATATATAATATATCCGGTTGATTATTCAAAAATTTGTTTATATGGTGCTATATGGCTCAATATTTAATTATATCTGCCTTATATAATTATATCTAATCTTATATAGTTGTATATAATTATATAAAATGTACCCATTTTTCGGATATAATTATATCTGATACATAATTTTTTATATAATTATAATTATATTCACCAATTTCCGTATATAATTATATATAATTTGATATCGCTCATATAATTTTTCTCAATCGGGTACGTAAAACAATTTTTGATTTATAAACATTAACCCTTTTAAGCTACGAGGGTCAACAAAGCATTTTAAAATTTTTGTTTTAATTAAAACCATGGAAAATTTTTTACAGTATATAGTAAAAAGTTCTCAAAGTATCGAAATGTGAAATAAAAAAAATCACAAAATAATAAAAAAATCCAGAGAGTAAACCCCTTTAGATATAATAAGTTTGTTCAATAACACGAAAGTTTTCAGAAATCTACAAGTTTTTACTGGAAGGTGTCCGTTTACACAAAAAAAAATAGTAAAAAGAGAGAGTAAGGCGACGTCTGATGCTCACAAAATTTACAAGTTTTTACTTGATACATTTTTGGCAGTAAAAAGTTGTAAGCAGAGAAAAACATATGTTTGAAAATATATGCTTGTATTTTTAGTAAACAAAAATATATATTGAATTAGATTATAATTAAAGGGCTTAGTGCAAAGACTTGATAAGCCACAACAAAATAAAATATTGAAACAATCGCCTTTAAATTAGAAAAAAAAATGTAGAAAATAAGGCGTTAACCAAACTAGAATGTAAACACACGTAATAGGTGCTTTAGAAAGGCTTCTTTCTATAACATGTCCGTTCATAGATAAAAGGAAACTAACGGAAACTGCAGTTTCAAAAAAAAAAAATGTGTGGCTTATCATAATCTCAAAAAATGGTACCTTATTAAAAAATTTTTTGATCTAAATACTCGTAATAAGTGCCAACATGAGTTTTCTATTACATTTCCGTCGCTGGAAGATACTAGACGACCGTTAAAATTTAAACAATGTTGTGGCTTATCGTTTTTGCAGAAATTGTATTTGTAACTTTTTTATTTTGAAAAAAGGTAGCTTGCAGTATTTTCGAGTTCTAGATACATGTAATAAGTTACGGCATGTGTTATCTATTACATATTTGTCGCTGGAAGTCTAGAATATAGTAAAACAAAAAAACAATTTTATTAAGTTAATGTGGCTTTTATTTAGATTTTTTTTTTTATTTTCAAGAAAAGAAATCTGTGTTTCTGGTCTTTAGTGCTCTAGGTACTTGTAATAAATGACTAGATGTTTTAGCATGTATTGCAAGTATCTACTGCTTGAAAACCCTGCATAACATCAACTATTTCCTCAAAATGAAAAAATTTAAATAGAATTTCTGCAAAAACATAATATGCCACATTGATAAAAAAATGGTTCAGTCTTCTAGTCTTCCAGCCAATATGTCTTCTATTACAAGAAGACATATTGTCATTTATTACAAATATCTAGAGCACAAAAATTCTGAAGAATAGCAACAAAATATTAAAATCCTAATTCAAATTTCTGCAAAAACTTAAAAAGCCGCATTGATTTATTAAAATGGTTTATACCGTCTTCTAGCTTTCCAGGGACCAACATGTTATAGAAGGCACATCTTGGCACTTATTACAAGTATCTAGAGTAATAGTTACGTTTTCTTCAAAATAAGAAAACCGTTACTAAAATGTCGGCAATAAATTGATAAGCCACAAGATTTAAGTAATGGCTTTCAGTAGCATCTAGTCTACCAGCGATGTGATAGTATTTTGCGTAAAAACACATTACAGCTACCCGTTTTTTTGACTTCAATGAGCATAAGCTAATTTTTGAAACTTATTTCTTTTAAGTTTTTAAGAAATAAAAAACAGAGACCCTAACAGTTATGCATTTAATTTTAAAAAATCACAAAAAAGATTTATTTTTACTTTTTAAACAAAACATTTATTTTTAAGTTTTTTTGAAGTACTGTTAAAAAATAACACGTTATTTTATTTTTTTTTACTTTATGTATGTAAAATCTACATGTTAATGATTTAAAATTGCAATTTTATGGTGATTAGTTATTAGTAACGGATTTTTAACGTAATTTTTAAGAGGATTTATAAAACATCAGTTTTTATAGTAAGACTCATACAATTACTGATATTTTTGTTTTTCAATTTAAAAACATAATTTGAATTGTTACAATTTAATTTTGTAGATATCAATCAAATAAAAAATTTCTTTAAGAAAACATATTTAGGAGTCGGTATGTGTATGTAATCGTAATAAGACCACATTAGTTAAGTGACTTTTTTGAAACTAAAATTAATCTGTAACAGTTATTAATTTGGCTTACTTAAGCCATTTAAAAAAAAAATGTTACTTCAAAAAATAAGGTATTACATACATAATATATAAAGTTTAAGGTATAAGGAATTTCGAAATGTAGATTGGATAGGACATCAATAATCAACATAGGGCATCAATAATTGGGTAGGACATCAATAATTAACAATAAAACCTATTTATGCTTAAGACGACTTAAGCGATTTCGGGAAAATCACACAGATATGTATACAATAATTTTAATTAATAATTACCTGTGCATTGTTTATTCGATGAAATTAACATTTATAAAGAGAGTTTACAGTCAGCAATTAAATTGATATGGCTACACTGAAAAAATATATATGCAACATTTTACGAAAAAAAAAACTTTTGTAGCTACTTCTCTCATAAATTGCAAGAACGTTTATTTCACGAAAATTAATCTGGTGCGTGCTTTTAAATTTTTACGAATCTAACGAATGTACCCCCAAACATGAGATTGGACCGCTAAAAAAATACGCATTCCTAATTTTTTTTTATTTATCACATATTCAAATTTCATCAAGATATGAGAGAACCCATCGGCAGACTCCCCTTGTAAGTGAAATCGAAATACATCAGCTTATATTACAATTCCTTGGACATTTTTCGGCTTTAGATCATTTTCTTGTGAGAAGTAATTTAAAAAAGTTATATAACAATTTTCAAAACAAATCTAAAGGTCCATATAAGGGAACATGTACCCTAAAGTGGACCTAAATTAAACAACTTTCTGAAAGCTCTTAATTGTTAGAAAATTAAGTAAAATCGATTAAAATTTGTATTTGTATTTAAATTAAAATTAATTTGATTTAGTAATGTAGAGAGTAAGTTGGTGTCATTACTGATAGTCCAAAAAGTAATGACATGTCATTACCGTTTCTACACTTTACGGTTCAAGTTTTTTTGGTATATGTCATTGGTAACCTCCTGCATTTTACAATTTTTTTTTTTTATAATATACAAAAGCTTTCGTAAATTATAAGGGAATGTTCCCAATTGTGGCCTGTTCCTTAAAGTGGACCTTTCGTTTTTTCATGTTGTTGCATGAATATGTCAAAACTGTCAACTGTCATCGAGTTAATGTCCGCCATCAATATTTTAAAAAAAGTTTTGGCTTGAATGGACACGTTTTTCTTGGTTTTATTGTGTTTTTTTTAGAAAGAAAAAATTATTGCAAATGATTTCGATATAAAATTAATATAGTTATATGTGAAGTCATATGTAAGTCTTAACTTGCAGATAACTTAATTTGATATTGAACTGCAAAAAATTATGGTATATAAAATTATATGAAAAATATGTTCAGTATGACGTCACATATAGTTTAACAAGAGTTAGAATGTGATCATATATTATCATATCGATCACTACATATATTTGGATTATTATTATATATTTAGTAAGATTTGAAGACATACAATATCAAAAACCATTTAAAAAAAATCTCAATAAGAATTATCAGATGTATTTGTATATAAGCCGTAATGTGACTCCATACAAAGTCAGATATCACTTAATCATACTATATATTTATTATTATTATTATATACATACATATTATTATTATATACATATATATTATTATTATATACATATATATTATATATTTAGAAAAATTTAATTTTTTGTTTTAGATTTAAAAAAGTTTCGTATGATAATAACGGAAGTGATGATGAACAAAATTTTCTAAATTATATCATATACCAGATATGTAGTACCAGGGAAGCTGTGTTGTGAGTTTTATAAATATGCAATTGGAATATTGTAAATAGTTATTGTTAAGTTGAGTATGCTTAATACAAGTTACTGCCAGTGTTGCCAACTTTTTGAGAGCAAAAAGCGCAACAAAAATTTTAAAAAGCACGCCGAAAAGGCGTGAAAGAGCGCCAACATTTTTTTTTCAAATTTGTTTATTTATTTTATTCCAAAAACAAGACATACATCTTTCAATTATAGTATGGAACTAGAAGAAGTTATAGTAATACAATTTAATACAATTGAAAAAATAAAAAAAAAATATGACAAATTCTGAAAATTAAAAACAGTTTAAAAAAAAACAAAAAAAAATTACAGTTTAACAATATTTTACAATAGTGCAAATTAATTTTTAACACATCACAGAAATTATTTGGATTGTTTACGCACTCAAATTCTCGTTTTCTTTTAGGCATTTTGGTGAACACAATGAAACATAATTTCAATCAAATTTGTGAGTACCTATAATATACAAACAACCGACACTACGTATTATAGAAGCTGTCAAAACAAAATGTCAGGGGGTCTAAGGGAACAGTTGCGTAGGGTTTGCCTATACTGAGCAGTAGTTTGGTGATTGAACTCATAAATTGTCGAAAAAATAAAATATTCGGAAAATATGAGAATTGGATTTATTCACTCAATTGCTTATAACTTTGTCATTTTTCGGTCGATTTTCTTCTTGTTGGTCTTAGTTCTTACGTAAAAGTATCATCTTTACGTACATGAAGAGAGACCAGACGTTTTTATTTTAACGATTTGTACTTTTCCGTCGGCACAGAATCACTATAAAATATGATTTTTTTGAAAATGTGCCCTATTTTCATCGATATATTTTGAACCGATTTACCGATTATACATATTAGTTCGTCATCTCAATACCTTGCATTTGGGTACCAAGAACGACCCAATCGGACATTTATAGCGAAAAAATTCTAAAATTACAATATCTCAAAAACTGTTCCATAAAAATAATTTAACCTTGATTTTCGAAAAATCGGTCCAGCAGTTTAAAAGTTATGAGTGCAAATGTGAAGGTACTTATAAATTTTCCATGCAAATTGGTGTATATTATTTTATATTAGCACAATTTCATTGATGCGTCTGGTGTATAAAATATAACGTCATATGTTGCCCTACAAGCTGATGTATTTGGATTTATAATAATTCACTTAGTTTTTTTTTTAATATAGCCCAAATACCAGGTGTAGGGTACATTCTCTTACATAAGTCTTGTGTACGCATTCGTATATTTAACACCAACCTTTCGTGGTACATTGCACGAAATATTTTGTATATATAACGCATGAATTTTTTTCGGTGTAGCTATTCGGATTCTCACTTTTGCCATTGACCTCAATTTTCGAATCTTTTTTTCTCTTGCGTAAACAATTTGTCCCATTTTTTTTTATTTTTGAATATTTGTTTATTGTAAAGACGTTTGGACAGGACATTAAAGAATTTGATTCAAATTAAAAAAAAAAAATTAATTTAAATTTAAGAAATTTTGATTTAAATTTAAAAAAAATGATTTAAATTAAAAAAAAATTATTTAAATATAAAAAAAAATTATTTAAATAAAAAAAATTATTTAAATTAAAAAAAAAAAAAAAAACATTTAAATTAAAAAAAAAAAAAAAATCATTTAAATTAAAAAAAAAAAAAAAATCATTTAAATTAAAAAAAAAAAAAATCATTTGAATTAAAAAAAAAAAAAAAAATCATTTAAATTAAAAAAAAATGTATTTAAATTAAAAAAAATTATTTAAATTAAAAAGAAATTGAGGTTTAAAAACTGAGATGATTTTTAAAATTAAGTGATATGTGGAAAAAAATAATGGAAGTATTGGTAAAATGTTTAGTAAAAAATTAAATAATATGGGGACGGAAATATAAAAAATTTTATATTAATTTGGAATGATTTTTCAACTTGAAAAAATATGATTGTCCAATTTTCATTTTTAGTATTCGCCTGAACTCATTTTTTTGGCCGTAGCCAAACTTCGGCCAGATTTTCAATGTTCTGCCGAAGCCGAACTTTTAAATTTACGTTTTAATTTGAATAAACATAAACAAACCTCAAAAAAAGCTAATTTACAATTTTCTTTCAAAAATATGAAATAATGAGTTCAATTATTTTAATTTGTCTTTTGAAAAAAAAAATGACAATGCTTGACCTTTGTTATTTTTAATAAAGTATGTAAAGAATTGCATTGAAACTTAAAGAATTTGTTCTTAAAGTGTACTTAATTTCTTCAAATACACGGAGTTCGGTCAAGTTCGGCCAAAATTTGGACAAAGGTGAAACTTAGCCGAACATCACTTTTTGGCCGAACTCCGAAGCCGAATACTCGGTCGGAAACTATTATTTTTCTTATAGGCAAAATAAAGTGTATTTTAACGTAAACTCTTTTTATAAATGTTTTATCCAGGTCAATCATATTCATAAATTAAAAGATAATCTGCAATAAAAAATAAAAATAATTAACATAATTTACTAATTTTAAATAAAAACTAAATTATTTTTTAAAAATAATCAGTAATTGGAGGGAATAATCAATTTAAATTCATAAACACGGACCAATTAATATCATCACAAAAAGTTAGTTACACACAGAAAAATAAAGAGCCAACCGAATTGATAAATGTACTTTTGTGGTTGCTATGACAAATAAGTTCGGTAGAGCAACTACATATATTCAAATGTGATTAATAGCGTCCGGTCGATTTTTGTCGGACTTCGGTATTTTAAAGCATTATGAACAAATTTGACCAATAGAAAAATATTTATTGGGCTTATTAGAAGCGATTTAAAGAAATGTCAATAGTTAAGTAATGAATTCAGTATTAGGCTAGCCAAACATTCGGCCAAATAAAAAAAACTTCGGCGGCTTTTTCCTTTTTTTACTCAAATTCGAATAAAAACGACAATATCAAAATTTTTAATATCAAAATTTGTCCACATTGTCCCCAAATACCAAAAAACCGACCATATATCGTTTATTGGCCGAAGTCTCCAATCGGACCCCAGTGATTTATGAATATTTTGGGAGTTACAACTGAAATGCAGTTAAGTTAACACATTTTTAGTGTTAAAACCAATATTCTGTTGAAGCAACCTATTATCGTTGTAGTAACTGAGTTTCTGTTTAAAATTTACTAAATTTTTCTGTTTGTAAGTAAACTGTAGTTTATTTTCTTTAAAAAAAAAAAAAAAACTATAAACTAGAATTTGATTGATATAAAAATATAAACTTACATTTCAGCATACATCATTTCAAACAGTCAAGAAAAACATTTAATTATCTGCAAAATTAACAAGAAAAATAAATTAATATAAATGAAAACGTTTTTATAAAAATTATTATTTTTTTTTTTTGTCTAATCAGTAATTGGAGAGTAGAAATCAATTCAAATTCATAAACACGGACCAATTAATATCATCAGAAGAAAAGATAGAATCTATCATAATTTTCTATTTGCCAACTAATTCACTATTGATAGCATATATTCTATTCTGCAAGGGTAGCAGAAATGCTAGGATTTTATGCTACAAAGCGTTAGCGTTTTTTTATATGCATTGTAAGTTTACAAACCAAGCAAAACAGCAAATTCTTGGCGAATGTTCAAAAAGTAAGAATTTATTAAAAAAATAAAATGCCTAATACCACAGAAAAAAACTAAATCATAAATAATTATAAAAATATATATCATAATTATTATTGTCCGATTGAACAGTTCGGACATAAAATGTATTTGGTCGGCATTCGGTAAAGCATTATGGACAAATTTGGTTAATGGAAAAATTTTTATTAGGCTGATTAGATGCGATTTTGAAATTTAAAATCAAAAATAGTTCGGCGGCAGAATTTTTAACTCAACATAACTAAACTTTGGGGTTTTCCTTAAATTTTATACCCAAAATTGAATAAAATCGGCTCAACAAACAAACATGTTTCCAATACCAAAATGTATACACATTGCCTCTAGAAATCAAAAAACCGACCAAATATAGTTTTTAGCCGTTTGGTCGAATACTATAAATTATATATCATAGTTATATATTTATGTATCATAATAGTTACTCATTTTTTTAATTATTCTTCTTCATACCTATTACTGTGTTCCTTTTGCAAACTTATCTATTTTAGCTTAAAAAAAAAGGCTTTCTAGCGATTTTCAAGTAGGTTCTTGCGCTGGCATTAGTGAAGTGTTCAAAGTGAATTTGTACCCTAGTTATCATTTTGTATGAATTAAATGTTGAAGAAGTCATGAAATAAAATCTTTAATTTGTATTTTTTCGCTTATTTTGTGTTGTTTATTATTTTCAATAATTTTTAAAGCCTTTTTATTTTTTTACACGAGAAATAAATGTTTGTTCACTTTTCCTGTTCCTTATTATTGATAACCGTCAAAACATCCATGCGCTAGGTATTGTAAGTTCGCAAGACCAGAATATGAAATATATGTAGAATCTCGCATAATAACAAAAGTACAGTATATTTTAATTTCATGTATTTTGTTGTGGTCTTGCATACTTTAGCATTTATAAAATATCTGTAAGCTTCTCAAGGACACTTTTGGCTAATAAAAAAATTGAATTATCTACGCCAAAGGGATACTCAGCATTCTGAACAAATAGCGTAGGAAATGCAAATTTTTTTCGAAATTTCCGGGATTCCTATCAAAGAACAAATTATTATTGCTTAATTTTTGTAAATATACGGTGGTTGAAAGCTCGTTATAAATTAAAAATAACATTAAAATAATCTAGATGTATATAAAAACAAAAAACTAATAAAACTGTAACAAATTATAAAATTGTTTATATAAAATATTTTTTTCTGCAAAATGTATTACACAACCAGAAATTTCTCTCAGAATTTTAAGCTTTTCTTAAGTATTGAGTTTATAACAGTATTGAGATTATAACAGTAGAGTTTAAAAAATAATATCAAATATGAAAATTTCAGTAAAAAATAATGAAAAAGAAAAATTTTAAAAAATAGAAATATAAAATCAATATTCCGACCGAAGAGTTCGGACAATAAAATTTAATTGGAATTATTTTGAGACAAATTTTTATGAGCGATCCTGACTGACTTGAAATCTCATTTCATAGCGAATTTATACTAGGGGGTGCAAAACCACTTAAAATGGGATTTCTATAGATTTCGACCGAAATCTAATAAAATTTGGGATTTCAAACAGATTTCCCATACAAAATGAGATCCCAATATAGTTTAGATTTCAGCGAAATCTATTTGTGCAGAAATACAAAATACAGCCCTGTCTGTGCTTTCCCCTATATAAGGGTTTTTTGTATGAGGGGTTTTTGCATAAAAATATGTAAACAATAATTAGCTGTTTATGAGATAAAATGTAATGAAAAAATACATTTTTATAAATTTTAAAAACTAAAAAATAACCAATTAAACGGCTTTTTCATTGAAAGAAGTATTCTTTATTACAAGCTTAATACGGCAATTTTTGTTTGTTTTCGACAAAAACAAAATTTAAAAAAATCATTGAATATAGCCGGCAATACATCTTACAAAACATTGAATATTTTCAATTAAACTGATCATCCCTACATAAAAACACTTTCATTAGCAAAAAAATAACATTATATATTTCATAATGTACATACATTTTGTGTTCCGCCATTGAATAAAATGTATTTTGGAAAAATTTTTAGTTTAGGTTAATTTTTAAGGTTAGTTTGTTTACAAAAAAATTTTGTTGTACAATCAAAATCCAAAGAACTGTGAAATTTGCTAATAAGTCTGTTCTTTTACTTTTCCAGTAAAGTCCAGTAATAAATACTCAGTAACAAAATTATAGTGACAAATTTACAAAAAAAAAAAAAAAGTAAACGAACGGAAAATTTGTAAGAATTGGTAAAATATATAAAACAGCTGATTTTAAATACAAAATATTATGGAAAAGATAGAAGGCTATTGAAATTGTCGACCAGAAACAATTTAAAATGTTTAACTTCTTTCATAGTTAATTCTTTAATATTTTTCACTTTAAATCCATAAACATTTATAATTTAATTTAATATTTGTTTTTGTTTACTAAAAATACAAGCATATTTTTTTTTAATCATGTTTTTTTCTTACACATTTTTACTGGCTAAAGTGTAATGTAACAACTTTTAATTTTGTAAGTTCTTCGGCATCAAACTGTCACTACTTTACTCTCTCTTTTTACTCAGAATTTGTCTAAACGAACATTAAATGTGTACAAATTTTTGTGTTATCAAACAAATTTAATGTAAACAATTCTGATTTCGAATTGAATTTCAAACTGAAATCTACTGAAAATTTTTATAATGTAAATTTGCTATAAGGTAAAAATTTAAGAAATAAAATTTTTTTCCTGTATTTTTAAAATATCGCGACTATTTTATCCTGATGAACACTATGAATATAATGAATATGTTTTTTTCAAGACCAATGAACATATTTAAACAAAAATATAAAGTTTTATGGCATTATCATTATTATTTTAAAAATGTATACACTTTAGTGTATGTACAAGGGTTAATTGGTAACTGATGCATTAAAAATGTGGAGAATTTAAATTTTTTATTTTAAATTGTTAAAAATTGCAAGATTCCCGAGATTGCTGTTTCCCTCCCGGCATGAATCCCGGCATTCATTCCCTACTTGCAACACTAGAAAACCTTTTAACCTTCATACCGATCCTGATCTATTTTTGACTTATAGCTGATCTAGTTATAATCCTCAAACCGGCATAAGCTTTTTTGCAATGAAATTTATACCACTGTTCTGATTCCGAATATGGCATTCATTTTTCGGGATAAGCTTGATTTTAGAAGACAAAAAAGAACTGGAATTTTGGTTTTTAAAGTACAACATTTTAACAGATAAACCTATCAGAACAGTTATAATTGTAATCGACTAATTAAGTTTCATAACAATCCGTCCATACGATTTCAAGTTAAGACGATGCCCTTTATAGGTATCCGAGCAGAATCCTGTATGTCTTTGGACCAAAATAATAGTTTTTTAAAAACTTAAGCTTCAATCTTACTTTTTATTTACTATCAACGGTTTCTAATTAACATAAATAAATTTTTAAGATTTTTGAAAATTGTGTTAAGTCCACAATAATTTTTTTTTTTTTTTTTTAATTTTACGAAATTTTAACTTTTAACACTTTCTTGCTTCCAAACCGTGAACTGCACACGAAAAATGTCTTTACAAAATATTTTGTAAATTTTGTTTTCTATAGAAATATATTAATTTCATAATAAAACAAGTGGAAGCATTAAAGTCCGATGTGCCGAATTTGGTATAAAAAAAGATTAAATTCGGCTGTGACGAATTTTTGGATACCCTCCAATCTCGGTGTTTTCATAAACCAGGAAAAGTATCTATATTCTTTGTAAAAATAACAAAAATAATGTTGTTTTTATAAGTAAAACAAAATATGACTGATTGATTAATGTATTTGGCATGTTACAAAAGAAAAAATGTTTAATTAAAGTTTACTAAAATGAATCTGAAATTCTGCATGCTTATAACAGTGGGTATTCAAAGGTGAATGAAATGGTTATTCTGATTACCTAAAGAAGATCGTGTAGTGAAAAATATATATATTTTTATAGTTCCTTATGATGTTAAAAAAAAACTTTTTTAAAATTCGCCTGTTGTTTGTCTCTTTGCCTATATAATTTTGGATCGTTACAAGAGATGCAATAAATACAAACAGATCAAAAAAGTTTCGAATAATCAGAATTTTAGATAAATTTAAGGGAACAAAAATACGCTTGCGGAGACATACATAATGAAATAATTATGAAATGCTAGTTTACATTACAAAACATGTGTTTATACTATACATCACATAAGTAAAACGGAAAGTGTGATGAAACTAAGTTTGTCAAAAATTATAAAAGAAAATCTTTCGAGTGTTTAGGGTGTTTTCGAGACACAAAAAATTAAAGAAACTGGTATTTCAAATTATTGTTTTTCAGCTTAGTTGCTTGTGCAATTCTCGTTTACGACTCCTGGAATAAGAACCCTAAGAAATTTTCCCAAAATTCGATTGGTTTTTTCACATCAATACTTTAATTTAGATTATTTTTGTATGTATCAAATAAAAATTAGGGCTTTTAAGGAAAACAAATGCATATAATCAAAAGATTTTAAGATGAAGTATGAACCTTATATTTCTTAAATAAAAAAGTTCTGAAAGTGAATGTCCTTTAAATTGAATGGGGTTTTTAATAAATGTAATTAGAGTGTAAGAGTTTCCTTGCAAATTTATTAAAGGTTGAGAATGAAAATAAGTAAAAATAGTGTACGAAAAAAAGTTATGAATTTACATTGTTGGATTCGGGGATTTTGTTCCTGGATATTTTTTAATCTGATAACGATTAATGTGTCTGGCAACTCCGGTTAATGCAGTCAAATAAATAAAGAATTTTAACTAAACTATTTTGTTCAACCTTTTTTCTAATTGGTGATTTTTTGATTTGTTGGGGTTCACAAAAAAAGGTATATGGCAAGCCTGGTATCTGGAAAACAAAAGAATACTTTATAAATTAGCTTAACCATTTTTCGAGGGCTACTCACATTTACACTCATAACCAGTGTTGCCAGGTTTGCAGAGCATAAAAATGTCAAATTTTCTGGAAAAAATCGTCGAAATCGCCATCATATTTTGAAAAATCGTCAAAATAAAATATATTTGTTAGAAGAGGGATAAAGTTTTAATAAAAAATAAAATACAATAATGTTATTCGCATTTCAAATGTTAAAGTGTTATCGTTGTAATATAACACGATTTTTGACGCTACTCTTTGGTTTAAACTTCGAAAATCATTATATTTTACAACGATATTCATATTCATGAAATGTTGAAACAGTGTGCCCCAGTAGGCTAGTTGGTAGCGTGCTGGCTTATCAGTGCGGGGGTCGTGGGTTCGATTCCCACCAGAGGCACTGATCTGTTTTCGCTACAACGCGCCGAAGGCCATAGTAGCTAGTGCTCGGTTAGGGTAATAGTATATAACTTGTAATTATATGATTATTAATTAATAAAATAACAAAAATATAATGTTGAAAGATCAAATAAATACAACTTTAAATCAAACAAATTTTACCACTTGAACTGTTAATCACTTATATCTGCATAATTCTGTGAACAACATTTCAGTGGCACAACTTTTTAAATATTAAATTCTTTTACAAAATTTGGAAATTCTTTAACAATAAGTCTGTTCGATTACTTTTCCTGTAAAGTTCAGTAAAAACTACTCAGTAACAAAATTACAAATAGTAAGACAAATTTACAAAAAAGTAAACGAACAGAAAATTTGTAGGAATTATTAAATTAGATAAAACAGCTTGTTTTAAATATTAAAAAAAATCAACTGGTCATTATGGAAAAGGAAAAAGTTAATTGAGATTATCGACCAAAAATAATTTAAATGTTTTTTAACTTCTTCCATAGTTAATTATTTAATAATTTTCACTTTCAATCCATAAACAATTAAAATTTAATTTAATTTTTGTTTTTGTTTACTAAAAATACAAGCATATTTTTTTAGTCATATGTTTTTTTCATCTTACAAATTCTTACTGGCAAAAATGTATCCAGTAAAAACTTGTAAGTTCTTTGGCATCAAACTGTCACGTTACTCTCTCTTTTTACCAGTTTTTACTGCATATTTGTCTAAACGAACACCTTCCAGTAAAAACTTGTACAAATTTTTGTGTTATCGAACAAACTTAATGTTATATTTTTTAATTATTAATTATTTTGGCACTTTATTTATATTATTAGGCCTGTTTTTTTAAGCACCGGATTTATTTTTGGATTTATTTTGTTTCATTTGAAGTTGTATATATATCATCTGGTGTTTTAACATGAAAATTTTTTTATTTTTATTTAAATCTAACTCCAATTAAATTTTATAAAAATTTAAAAAAAAATGTTCTAAACATATAAACACAGAAACTAAATTAAGCTAAACCCGTAATGAATTTATAAAAAAATAAATGCGGTTTGGATTAAGTTTTATTCAATTCTAAGATTTTCATTTTTGCAAAATTGTATTTCACATTATATTAGCATATAAAAGCTAGCTATCGATCAAAAAACAATGTTTTTGCTTTCAATTTTTAACGAAATAATATAAATTTAATAATCGAGCCGGCGATTTTATGAGAATGATAAATAAGTAGATCGCTGACATATTACATTATTGTCAAAAAATCGTCATTTTGGAAGCAACAGTCGTCAAATAGTCATTTAGTTATTTTGGGTATTAAATATCATCAAAATGACGACAAATCGTCAAACCTGGCAACTCTGCATGCGATTGCTACTAATCTATACGTACATACATACTGTATTACAAAACAAAACAAAAAAACAACAATATTTTGTGGGTTTTTTTTCGTTTTTAAGTGTTGATCATGACCATGGATGGTAACCGATTCTATGTGGTTATTGGTCACAGTAACGCTATTTTCTTTTATTTCGGTAAGGGTATTTTAGGGGAAACTATACTTCAGTTATTTCGGTAACGGGATTTCAGCTTTAACGGTATTTTAGCGTTAACGGTATTTTAGCGTTAACGGTATTTTATTTATTTCGCTAACGGTATTTTAGCGGTAACGATATTTTAGATATTTCGATAACTTTATTTTAGGGAAAAAGATTTTTCAATTATTTTGGTAACGGTATTTTAAGGATAACGTTATTTTAGTTATTCAGGTAATGTTAATGCACACCACAATTTTTAGCCCCATTATGCCCGAGTTTTAATGACTGGCTAGTTTATGATCATACTTTGGAAAAATATATCTATTTACAGAAATTTTTTTCAGATCTTGGTAGATTATTTCGGTAACGGTATTTTAAGGTAACGGTATTTTACGGATAACGGTATTTCAAGAATATCGGTAACGGTATTTAAGCGATAACGATAGTCAGTTGAAAGGTGTTAGAATCGGGGACGGTATTTCAGCGATATTGACAGTCATCCCTGCTTGCGTATATTCGTGTGTATAAGCATTGAATGTACGTATGTATGTATGTATGATGAAATAAATAGTATAATTTAAAATTTGCTTCAAAATTTTTAGAGGTCTTCCCACATTTTCACTCATTACTTTTAAACGCGTTAACCGATTTTGATCATTTTCACTAGAAAACTGCTCATGATATCAACAAACAATTTGACTGAAAATTAGCAGTACCTCTTCTGTATTGTCGGAGTATTTTGTGTTTCCACAGACAGACGGACGGACAGACGGACATGGCTATATCGACTTCTCTATTCATGCTGATCAAGAATATATATAGTTTATGGGGTCGCAGAATTTTTATAAAAGAATTACAAACATTTGACAAAGTGAATATACCCTCCTGCACTATGGGATGGAGGGTATAAAAACACTCATTTGGAGCATTTATGGGTAATTTAACCTTCCGCCATGACACTGGCGGTGACGGCAGACCTGCCGGTTAGAGCGTTAAGAGAAACAAACGAAACTTAATGTATTAGAAAGTTTTGTAATTTTGCACCAGAAAAACATAGTTTCATTTAATTAAATTTAGTAAAAATATGTAGCATTTTATGACTTTACTGACTGACTCATCAACAAAAGTGTATATCATAACATTTTCTCAAGACATACTCCCTATTAAATAAAAAGGATTGAAACATTAAATAATCTTCTATTTGCATTTGAAAACCAAGACTTTGAAAGCCTTCTTACAAAAATTTTAAATAAAAAACGAAGGTCGATTAAAAAATTTTTATAATTAAAAATAAATGTTATTAAATTCGGGTCATAATTAAATATGTTTGCGATACAAAGAACATTTTTCATAACTGCTGTTTTTGTTAAAGTTGGTAGTTTTGGGACCATCTTGTCTTTGCCACTTAAATATTTTACTTCGCCTAAATATGTACACTTGAGTGTATAAAAACACACTTATCCGAAGTACGATAGTGAATAATACGGATAAGTGACTCTTTTTTTAAAAAACATAGATACAAACTATTAATTTAAAATTACAGACCTGCAAAAAAAGGTTTTGCTTTACGATTGTTTTAACTGACAAAAGTTTGTATTTATAATATTATTCAACAATAGTAAAAATAATAAATATATATAAAAAAAAATCACATATTTCAAACTTGCATTTTATTGGCACAGGCTGGCTATAGTGCTCTTTACGATCGTGTTTTCAAATATTGGAAAAATTATCAATTTTTTGACGAAAATTGTAATTTTTGTCAATTTAGCTAGACTATTTCGCGACTATTGTAAAAAAGCTACCAAGACTGAATTGCCCTATAATATGTAAAAATATTAGCGGTATTCGCTCTTGGTAGCAAACTACCCTTGCAGACATTTCAAAGCTTGCAGATCTTGTATAAATACAAGAGTATGCAAGACCACAACAACAAAATACATGAAATAAAAATATGCAAGACTTTTATTTATATGTAAGACGAAAACCTATTGCATATTCTGGGTCTTTCAAACTTACAATACTTAACATCTTTTAGTTTTGCCGGAAAACAAAAAAAGAACAGAAATATTTACAAAAAAAACATTTAATTTTCGTGTAAAAAAAAAACAACTGATTTTAACACAAATTTTTTTATCAAAAAACAAACTTAAATAAAAGAAAAATACGATATTAATATAAAATTGGATCTTCTTCCTTAAAGTTGATATTCACACAAAATAACAACAGAGTTTAAAATCCACTGAGAACGAAGAATAATGCCAACCTTTTTTATTTGAAAAAATCGCTAAAGTCTACTTAATAATCGCTAGAAAATACATTTTCGTTAGAAATCATAGCTGTTAAGTAATGATTACTAATCGTAATAATTAGTAATTAGATTATATTTTTTTGAAAGTTGAAGTAATGATTATATTACGATTATTTTCAGATTAACACGATTACTAATTGATTACGATTACAGATAATCCAAAAATAATCAAGATTAATAAAAATTACGAGAAAATAATCAAAAATAATAAAAAGTAATCAAAAAATAATTCGACTACTTTCAAAGATTACTTTTGATTGTTTTCAATTATTTTTTTTTTATTTTGCGAAATTATGGCAATACTGTGACAAATACATTTTTTTACATGAAATTCTACCAGTATTTAATGTTAGTTGGTTATTTAATTTTTTGTTATTATTATTGTTGTTCATCGATTTGATAATTGATAACCTGTTTGCATTCTTCATAATTCAGCATTCTTCTTAATTTCTTTTATATGCATTTGAAAGCAATTGCTTGTGCATTAAAAAATAGTTGTTAAAATTGCAAAAAAATATCCAACATTTCAAAAAATCGTCAAAATTAATAAAAATCGTCAAAATTATTAAAAACTGTCAAAATTTAAAAAAATCGTTAAAATTTAAAAAAATCGTCAAAATTTGAAAAAAAATTTCAACATTATTAAACATCGTCAAAATTATTAAAAATCGTCAAAAATTTAAAGAAATGTTAAATAATCTGTGCGATAAGTTGACTTTGCCACATTTTTCTGCAATAGACATACAGTACCTTTAATGTACAATTTGATAATGGAACCAATTGCAAAGGCCCTGGACTTTATTCAAGCAGAAAGCAACATTAATTATAATATTTTTATATTTTGCTTCTTTAAAATATAAATTTATATTAATATCATTAACGGATTTTTAATACCAACTCTTATGACACTGAGCAATAGGCTGAATAAACTAAGCTGATCCCAGGAGCTGCAACAATTATCATCTGTTTTTTTACAAATGGAACAGAGGTTAAGAGAAAGGTTCCAACCATATTTCATGTTGAAGCCCGAGGCAAATATTGCAATTGTAGCAACAGTACTAACCCAAAGAATCAAAATTAAATAGCTCAAGGTGTTGCAGAGATTAAGTCCAGAATTGCCGGAATTAACTGTCGAGAATATAACCAGCTGAGTTTTAGAAACACTACAGTTTTTACGCCAAAAATTGTAAAACATAAGTTTTGAAACGAAAATTAATAATGTATCGAATATCCTGATTTTTTTGATTTCGCTGATGATGGTGAGCTTATGCGTACATTTATTTTATTTTTTACTTTAAAGATTTGACTTTGCAGATGATGAAATTGAAGTAAGTCCTTCTCCACAAGAACAGATTAAAGTTGACCAACGATCCGCAATAAAACATCAGTTGGCAAAAGTTTGGTTTACTAAGCGATGCATTTATTTTTTAACACGCTTTCAACGTATTCAGCTCCAGTTGAACGACTGTTTTCTTTTGCCGGGATGGTCAAGTCCAAGGCGGCAATCATTGTCTGATTTTTCTTTTGAAAAATTATAAAACTTTTTTTGTGATTTGAATGTATTCTGTTTCTCTTTATTATTTTTTTCAGGTATTTTTCCTTCATTGTTGATTTAGGAAGTACTAAAATTTGTTATTAATTGTTGTTTTGTTATTGAAGTGAATATACCTATATTTTGTATACAAAAACTATCTATTTTATTTGTTCAGAATTTTTTTAAGTTGTAAATACATATTTTTCAAAATAAAATGTTTGTATAAAATGATGTAAATTCAAAATTTTTAAAAAATAATCTAAAATAATCAAAAATAATCCTTGAAAGTAGTCAATTATTTTTTTGATTACTTCTGATTATTTTCTCGTAATCCTAATTAATCTTGATTATTTTTGAATTATTTTTAATCATAATTAATTAACAATCAGGAAATGTTCAAAAGAGAATTATGTAATCAATACCATTCTTTTTAAAATTTAATCTAATTGATTACTAATCGTAATCCAAATTTAACAGCTCTGTTAGAAATTAGCTGTTTTGTCAACATTGAAATGCTTGGGTTGTAAACATACAATACACACAAAAAAAGACGCTCACGCTTTGTAGCATAAAATTATAGTATTAATGCAACCCTTGCATAAATGCTATCAAGAGTGAATACCGCTATTGTTATTATATTATTAATTAATGTGCTAAGCTTTTTACTTACATTTCTCATATACATAATATTGAAGAATATTTTTAAAGTTTTCTGTAAAAATAAAAAAAAAAAAATCAATCAATTTCAATATTTATAATACAATTACAAAAATTTAAATATGAAACATCAATACAGGAATTTATTTTAAATGTGACATGATTTTAATTTTTTACGTTTTTTTTTTTAACTAACAAGGAAATCATATAATAGACACGTATTTTTTGGATTTGCAATAGTACGCTTAGTTAGATGTTAAAAAGAAGTCCAAAAACTACAACATTTTTGTCTAAAAATTAAGAAATAGATTTTTTGTACGCAGTAATAAAGTACTTGAGAAAACAAAAATGTTGATACTAGGGGGTGCCAAGAGGGACTGATTTTTATAAATCCCTGGATTCGGCATTATGAAAACTGTGATTTCGGGATTCCGGGACTAATTTTTTTATATTTTTTAGTTCATACATTCGAATAAAACAATTCATTAGAAAATGTTACTATTCGTTGCCAAATAATTATTTGAAAAAATCTATTTTTTACATTTTCTGATTCGACCTTCTTCAAAAACTTTTTTAAAATATAGAAAAGCTTAATCTTACATATTTTTTATTGTTATGTAGATGAGACAATATGAAAATGTTTTCTCCGCTAAAAATTAGTTCATGAATCGTGCATGAATCTGACCGATCGGACCTGCCTTTTTTAAATTCAAAAAGTCCAAAATATTTTCTGTTATAAAATAAATGTACTTTTAAACATAAACTAAAACATTATTCATGAAGTTTCAACATATTTATATTAAAGAAAAACTTAAAATTAGGTGAACATGTTTTACTTTCTTAACACCACTTTTTAACCTTTGTGCAGTATTCTTGTCAACAACATCTTTTTAATTTTGAAGAAAACAAAATTTGCAATTTTTTTTTTTAAGTTATGCCCATTTTTCCAAGGGGCCCGATTTTCAAGGGCGATGCGGGACATCTTCCCGTTATGCTAGAACTCTAATTTTTTGCATGGTGAATTTTTGTACCCAAACAAATATTTTAAGAGGGGGGCAGCCCCAAAAATCGCAAGTTGAAAAATAAGGACCACCCTAATGCCTTATACATATTTAAATAAAAGATTTGTTCGCAAATTTATACAAAATTAAATTTTTTTTAAATATCTTCAACCATATATTATTTATATTCTGTCAAAGTTTTATCTTTGTCTGCAAATATGTAAAATAGAGGGCGAAAAAATACGCAAATTGCTTAATGAAGCATTTTTCTATATATCCGCAAAAATTGGCTGAAAATGTCCAGCGGATCTAAATTTAATGATCTTAAAAAATATTCTTAGAACTTATTAGTCTCAAAAGTATTTCAATTAAGTTATTTCGGAAGGTTAAGAAATTATTAAATATTTAGTTATTAAATTGTATTTCAACCAATTAAATTGATTCAAATTAGATATGTTTACTTTTGTGAAATATTATAAAAGCTGAATTATAATTTTTAAAATTTAGAAAGATTCATAAGCATTTAATGTTTTATTTTTTTGTTTTCGTTTTCGTTTTTTAACAGGTACCAGCCAATATACAAAAATATAATAAAATAGGCAAATTAAAAAATTGGGAAAAATCCCGGGATTCCGAGATTTATAAATCCCGAAAATTCTGTGATTTTTGGGATTGGAACTTCGGTTGTTAGCCAAAGGTTGCCATTTATCTGAAATATGGGTTATAAAAGATATTCGAAAAAGGTGGGTTAAAGCCGAACTTATTATGGAAATTGAGAAAAGCCCATACACACTCTTGACTTATATGAGAAATTTATTTAAAAAAGTCAAATTGGTTCATTTTTGACCCCACTTTTAAATCCATAAACTTGAGATGGTGCACCTAAAAAAATACGTGTCTAATAATTGTTTGCCCTCTACAACATATCCAAGATTCATTGAAACCTGCGGGTTTACACTACGTAGTTTCTTTGTAAGTTGTATAACATTACACTTTTAAATTTGATGAGCGTAAAAACAGTTTACGTTAGTTAAATTGAAAAAAGAATAAACTAATATGAATGTCAAACATTTAATTCCTTTATATTATATTCAGTAATTGGAAGGTTCAAATCAATTTAAATTCATAAACACGGACCAATTAATATCATCACAACAATTAGTTTATATTTAAAGTAAAATATTAGTCCTTATTTTGTAAAGGGGTGCATGGGCACGTTTTTGCAAAATTAATAAAAATAGTTTTAGATTACCGCCCGAGTAACAAAGAGTTGATCTGATCAGATCTTAAATGATATGATATTAGATTGGTGTCAGATCTGATACAGATCTAGTACCAGATCTGTACATATTTGAACGGATCTGGGAATTTGATTTTCATACAGATTAGATCACAGACAGATCTGTTCATATCTAAAAAGATATCATGATCTCTTTGTCCAGATCTGGTACCAGATTTAAGCCCTTTGTACCATTTTCAAAAGCACCATAAAAATGCCAATCTTGTTTTATTTATTGATTTAATAACGAAAATAATACGTTTAAAAAAATTGCTAACATTTTGTGTTGGGTTACCGTTTTTTGTTGTTGTTATTTAAAATACACATGTACATAAATTTAATTTTTTTTGTTATTTTGTTTATTTTTCAAATTTTGAAAACTTTAAAAATATTCATTAATTTTGTTTATTTTAATTTTTGTATGTACTATATATAAATTGCTCTTGGAATGTAAAAATATGCCGTTTTTTTTTTTTTTGCAAAATGGAAAGGTAAAAATATAATAACATATATATTTATGAAAGTTTAACAACGATATGGCTTTTTCAGATCCACGAACCAAAATTTTGTACATATGCATTCAAATGCAAGAGAAATTGCTATTTCCATATACCCGTATCTAACCACAAGCAAAAGAGCATAGCGGTTACTCAACAGATAAATTAGGTTTTATTAACACTCTTAACAATTGACTACGGAATATTTTGGGAGCGACCAGGCGGATCCATAGCTGGATTAGAATGTGAGTTTGTTATCCATTAATTTGCAAAATAAAGAGTTTTTTATTAATCATTTAATTTTAGAAATTATTGAACCTCTCCAAATCTTAAAATATCATATCTGCTTAGATTTGATCAGATCTAATTAGATCTTCATTTTGCCCACATTTTGAGATCTAATTAGATCCGATCATATTTGCTATGAGATCTGGTAAAACAGATCTAACTAGATTTGCACATATCAGATCTTTTTTACACGTGCGAAGAGTTTTATTCAATTGTTATGTTATATAACCATCTTTATTAAATACGCACCCACCCGCCTCACACAACCTAGATTATATATATATATGTAGAAACTTTAATTTTTACAACAATCTTACCTATTCAAAAAGTCGCGTATTCAATAAAAATCCTCATCAACGAAAAGTGTACTTTGAAAAATACACATCTGTAAAAAAAAAAAATAATATTAGTTAGTAAATTGGTATAAAAAAATATATGTATACATAACGAAAATAAAGAACAATCAGTACGCAATAAATGCGCGCAGCCGAATGTTTTATAGTCATTATTTGATCATACGGTAACTTTTGTCATCATTTTGAAATAACTATAATTGTATTAAAACCCATTTATCTGTAACATTTCTCTGAAAGTCAATTTGTGACTCAGATTTCTTTTTTCACCCTTTAAAAAAAAATTCTGGTGGTTGGTTATATGTAGCGTAAGTTTTACAAATTCTAAATTTTTCGAAAAAAAGTTGTGCTTTGGGCTCCGTTTTAGCAGATAGGGAGTGATTTTGAATAAAAGTCCTAGATATTGAAATAATGGATAAATTTAAACAAAAACTACATACCTTTTGTAAAACTATTTGAAGAATTTCCATATTCCAATTGTTAATTATACAAATGTTTTCTGAAAAAGATATATACATACATATTTTATAAATGTTTGATAATACATAATTATATTGAGACTTAAAAAGAAAATCAGTACGCAACAAATGCGCGCAGCCGAATGTTTTATAGTCATTATTTGATCATACGGTAACTTTTGTCATCATTTTAAAAATTTAAATTTTTAGAAACCAACTACAATTATCAAAAAAAAATTCAAAATTATTTTCGTATTAAAAAATGTGGAAGCTCGAATTTTTAAACTTCACACAAAATGGTTTTGCTCAAATAGAAAATTATAAAGAAATTAAACCCTGCTTAAATATTTTCTACAATCAGATTGTTATTTATGTATGATAAATTCAGTTGTAAAATTGTTTAAAAGTTGTGTTTTTAATGAATTTTCAGCAAATTTGATTCACTCTGGAATTCGACTACGACAACTGTAATAAGGCCGAATATAAGAAATTTAAAATGCAATTGTAGTTTAAGCTTTAGTTTTTAACAATGTCTAGAAATTTTAAAATTGTAGTTAATTTGTTTAAAGTTTTTAGAAGCTTACCTTTAATAAAATCCATTAAAAGCCGATATAAATCATCTAAGAATTATTATATTGAACATTTTTAATAATGTCTTCTTTATAAATGTATAACAAAATTTCGAAATGATTCTAAAAAATACTGGATTTATTTAAAGAATAGTTATCGAAACTAGGTACATCTATCTGGAAATAAAAAACAAATATGACAAAATAAATAATAATTAAAATTTGTAACGACATGTTTTTTTAATATACATATTTAAAATCAGTACGCATAAAAAGCGCAGCCGAAAATTTTATAGTCATTATTTGATCATACGGTAACTTTTGTCATCATTTAGTTTGGAATGCAATTATATTTTGTAATTAAAACTCAAGAAAAAAAACATGAAAACCACCTTTTAAGTTGAAACTAACAATTTCTTGAATTAATACAGGCTTGTTCCTGCAGTAATAACACATTGTTCCTGCAAACAGGAAACTGACCATTTTTAAGGAAAACCCAAAGCTAAATTTAAACAATTTTTGCCATAACAAATATGTTAAAATCTACCCAGCAGCAACATTACAAATTATTAATTTATCAATTTAGTCGCGAAAACATATTCAATTTCCTATTTGAAGCCACCCACATGTTTTTTTTCTCGGTAACTGAGAGTATTGCAATTTTAGATGTATCCAGTGTTGCCAGGTATGTTGAGCATAAAATCGTCAAATTTTCCAAAAAAAAATCGTCAAAATCGTCATTTTATTTTCAAAAATCGTCAAAACAAAAAATATTTGTTACAAGTGGGATAAAGTTTTAATAAAAAAAAGAATAATAATGTAATTCACATTTCAAATGCTCATGTACTATCGGTGTAATATAATACGATTTTTTACACTTTTCTGTAATTTAAACTTCGAAAATCATGATATTTTATAACGATAGCACTTTACCACTTTAACTGTTAATTCCTTGTACATAATTCTGTAAACACCACTTCAGTAGCACAATTTTTAAATCTTAAATTCTTTTACATATTTAGAAATTCTTTATTTTCTTTAATTATTAAATTTGGACTTCCATTAACGAATTAAATTTTCAAATTGCATTACATGTGATGACATAGTTTTGTTTTGTTTTTTGTTTAGTTTATTGATTTCCAAAACAACAAGATTAAAAATCTTATAATTAAAGTAATGGATTTTTATATTGTAACATTATTTTTAAGGAACAATAATAGTTTAATACAATAAATTTTGAAAGTTTTGATTATTTCATATTTTTAAGTTGGTTTTTAATATTGCTAAAAATTATTTATTATTTTATTTATTATTTATATTATTAATTTTTATTTAAATATTGTTTATTACTGCATGTTTCTCCATTTTCAAATATAAGTTGTGAATATCTGAAGTTTCCCTTTGGAACACTTATTTATATTATTATTATGCCTGTTTTTTAAGCACCGGATTTATTTTTGGATTTATAAATCAGAATATTCCAACTCGATGTTTGTTTCGCAAAAACTTGAATGTTTTTTTTTTAATTTAAAAAATATTTTATTTTTATCTTAATCTAATTAAACTTTATCAAAATATAAATATTAAAAAAAGCAGGGTTGGCATTCAATAAATTTTCATAATAACGATTGGCTATCACAGTAACACCAATACCGGAATGGAAATTTAAAAAAGCGATTCCATTAAAGACATGTTTCTTCTTATGTAAACGGTTTTATTTTTATATTTAACCTGTTTGATTTTGAAATATCTTGAACTAGTTAGTCAAAATAACGCCTAAATACCGAAACGAAGATTTATAACGTTATTTTGTTGATGTAACAAAATTTAATGGATAGAATTTTGAAATAAACCCTGTGAAGACACATGCCACTATTGGAATCGTAGCTTTAAAACGTTCATAACGGCATTGGTGTTGCCGTGGCAGGCAACTGCCATTGTAATGAAAAGGTAGTGTTTGCCAACCATGAAAAAAGTAAGCACATACTCAGGGAACTTCTGCTATAAATATTTGTCGTTGTTTCAGTTGTAATACAGTATCTTTATTTTTAAGTGAAAAAACAGTCATTTGTAGAAGAAATTTTAGTTTTGATTACAATTGTAGCTCATTTCAAAACAAACCACATTAAATTACATTATTATAATTTTACATTCATTTTGTACAGTATTTTATTTTTTTATTTAAAAAAAATAAATCAAATTAATGTTTGTTTATATTTTACTGCACTGACTGAACCACTCATTAATAATACAATTGTAGTTAATTTTTTGAACAGTAAAAAACAAATGACTATGTTAGTTGAATTTACTAAAATGTTAGTCGTTCTTTTTTCAGGTGAAATTTCATTTGTTTTTAGCTGCATTTGCAGTGGTCTTTACCGTTATTAAGTGCAGAAAATAAATTAAAATAAACCTAACATGAATCTATGAAATAACTTTTTTGCCAAACTTTCAAAAAAAGTTTTAATGAAAATCCAAAAACAGATCTGGTCAAAAAATCGTCATTTTGGAAGCAAAAATCGTCATTTAGTAATTTAGGTACTAAAACTCGTCCAAATGACGATAAATCGTCAAACCTGGCAGCAGTGGATGTATCTTCACAGTTTCACCAATAAATTTTAAACCACTATGCCGATTTTGAATCAATACTAAAACGTTGCAATTTATTACTTTATTTTTTGAATGGAAAAATCTCGTTTCTAGGTTTTTGAAAAAGGTGTATGTATAGGTGTTTTAAGAAGTTTAATTGACTACAAAAATCTTGGAAAATTGTCTCATAGCGAATTTACATTAGGGTCCAAATCCACTTAAAATGTGATTTCAATAGATTTCGACCAAAATTTAATAACAAATTTAGGATTTCAACCAGATTTTCCATACGAAATGAAATCCCAGCTAAAATTTGAGCTAAATATAATCGAAATCTAACTATTTGTGTAGAAATACAAAATACAGCACTGCAGAAAATGAGGGTTTTTGCAGAAAATGAGCGTTTTTGCAGAAAATGAGCGTTTTTGCAGAAAATGAGCGTTTTTGCAGAAAATGAGCGTTTTTGCAGAAAATGAGCGTTTTTGCAGAAAATGAGCGTTTTTGCAAAAAATGAGCGTTTTTGCAGAAAATGAGCGTTTTTGCAGAAAATTATGTAGACATTAATCAGCTGTTAATGAGATAAAATATAATGAAAAAATATATTTTTTTAAATTTAAGAAACTAAAAAATAAACAATTAAAAGAAGTATTATTACAAGCTGAATATGACATTTTTTGTCTGTTTTCGACCAAAAAAAAAAAACTTAAAAAATCATTGAATATAGCCGGCAAAGCAATTTACAAAACATTGAATATTTTACATTATCATCACTATATAAAAACACTTTCATTAGCAAAAATAACTTTGAATATTTCATAATGTACATTCATTTTGGAAATTTTTTTGGTTATTTTTTAAGGTTAGTTTGTTTATAAAAAAAAACTTTTTGTTGTACAATCTAAATCCAATCAGCTGTGAAATTTGCTAATGTAAACGATTCTGATTTCGAATTGAACTTCAAATGTACCGAAACTTCATATAATGTAAATTCGCTAATACACACTTTTTAGAATCTTATGCCAATATTACATTTATCTTGAAATTAAAGTTAAAATAGTTTTTTTTTTTTTTGCTAAATGTATACACAGCCTTATGAAACTTAAAAAGCTATCAAAATATAATTGTTCATATTTAAAAAAAAAAATCGGTTTTATAACAAACGAAATGAATTAATTACCTTTCATAAGTAAATATCGGCTAATACGTATTTCGTACTTCATATTGTTTAAATCTGTAAAGTTAAAAGAAAACTTTTTTAATACAAATTTGTATAGCAAAATATTTAATATTAAAATGAATCTTTATTAATCTCATGACGTTATTTTCAACACAAAATATAATTTGTTAGGTAAGGATTATATTCAGGAATTAGATCCGTAGTTATAATCATTGATTAATAATGCAAAACATCCCAGGTAGAAATTTGGGATGGTACAAAAAACGAAGAGTTTTCAAAACGTTTGTTTTTGATGGTACTAAAATAAAAGCGTTTCCAAAGCGATAATTGCAAATAATACGAAAAAAAAAGCATTTAAAAAACATTATTTTGGATTGCTATTCGAACGTTCGGACAAAGTATTTTAGAAATACTTTTTATACAAAACTTACAAATATTTGTGAAATAAAAACACTGTAAAAACATTGGTTCAAAGCGTTTTTCCAACGTTTGTAAAAAGTACTTAAGAAGTTCTTATCGTACAAAATTTACAACGGTTTATAAAATAAAACCAATGTAAAACCATTGAGTTAAAGCGTTTTTCTAACATTTGCCAATAGTACTTTAGAAATACTTTTTTTTTTGCGATTGCAGCTGTTCTCTCTGTTATAATGTCAAACGAGTTGCAACAACAGTTTAGTGGATGCGGAAAGCCAAATAAAAAATTTTCAGTTCAACCCAAGTATATGAAGAATTAAAGGGTAATAAGTACATAACTTGTGAAAAAAGTATTTTTTTACAACATTTATTTTCTACAGATTTTTTATTACATCAGTTTGAAACTGAAACACCACCCAAAATTTTGAGACAGACAAGCCGCTGGTTGGCGACTAAGTACAGAAACTGCTCAAAACAATCTATTTTCAATCAAATTTTTCTTTCGAGCGTTTTGACAATGTTCAAAATTACAACCCTCAAAGCGGTTATCATTTGGGTCGTTTTCATAACGCTTAATAACTGTAAGCCAAAATGTTCTGCAAATACTTATTTAACGATTGAAAAATCATTTCAAAAATTTTGTTTTGCAATGTTTTGAGAACGTTATAAAATACCATCCTCAGACCGTAAATTTGGGTTATCATTTTGCACATTCTCAAAACGCTTTAAATTTGTAATTTGGTATGTCTGAAAACGCTTGTACCATCATGAAAAATGCTTTTAAAACGTTTTAAAGATTGTATTTTTCTACCTGGGATGTCCTTCCATCTATACCTTATGCCATAGTTTTACCGTTTTGTAAACTATCGTTTGGATTTTCAAATATTTAAACAAATTTGAAACGAATTCAAACACGACAGTAAAATTATGGAATAATAATAATTGTAAAAAAAATTATAATAGCAGAGGATGTATAAAAAATGTTCATATATTATTTCAACTCACCTTTTTTAAACAAATTTTTGCCAACTTTAAATTATGAGATCATTAACAAATCTGTAAAACATTAAATAAAATATTTGATTTATTCAAGAAATTTATCAACAAAATTTAAGATTTAAAAACATGCAATATCATACAAAATAAATCAAACATGAAAAGATTGGTAAGGTTATTCAGTAATTAGATCCGTTGTTTATAATCATTTTAAAAAATGTAACTTTTAGGGACATTAACAAAAAAATTAAATATTCATTTAGAGGCCTTATTTAATAACTGCTTTAGTTTTAAAAAATTTGTTGGCAGGTGTAAACGGTTTCAAAAGGCACAATATATATGGAAAAAGGTATTTATTACCTTATGATTGATACTTCCAATCATGCTTTGGACAATATTCTGTCAATTTTTTTACACTGCTTTTATTTTTCTTCAATTCTTTAGTGCATGCATTTGGCTTTCCAAACATTTCATACACTTTTTGACATAAAAGGGTTTGTTACGTTTGAAGGATTTGCGTATTTCGGTATAGGTTAATACGTTTCCACTACATGCATTTTGAGCAAAACATGTTGGTTTAATGAGAAAAATATATGAAAAAACATGTTTAAAACGGCGTTTTGGTTCAAAGCACTTTAAGTGGAAACGTAGCCTTAAGTTAATAAAACAATTTTACATTTGAAAGCCTGTTAATTAATCTATTAACCGTTAATTTTATTTTTTTGTTTAAGCCCTGAAATTTAAATACCTTTCTACACACCTTTTTAAAATGTCCTTTTGTTTTTCTTAAACTGATTTCAGCCAGGATCCAATAGCTCTAGTTTTCGATTTTCTAATACCAACTGAAAAAATTATGAAAAAATATATTAGTTCACTAGTTCATAAACATTTTTTTATTGAAGTCGTATTTTGTGTACTATTCAAGCCAACAGTTTTTTTTTTTTATTTAAACAATGTCCCTGATACTAAATTCCAAAAAAACTTTTGGAAGGTATACTACTTTATAGCCCCTTTTTGCCTTTAAAGGTAAGTCACTAATAACTATTTATTTGTAACATGAAATTCTTTTCGGACGTCATCAAATTTTACACAAAAAAACCCCACCTCTGAAGGTTTGGATATATTTCTTATTATGTACATGCCAATGTTATCCACTGGAAAAAAGGTCTTTTGAAAATTATCGGCATGTTTAAAACATTGTATGTGTTATTAAGAATTATCTATACTATTCACAGTGGGAATAACGATTTTTAACTAATTTTTTGTTTATTTTTAAAAATCGGCAGTCAGCTATATAATTTGTTTCTATATTTATGCTTCAAAAAATTATAAAGTGTAATACTATGATTCAACGTTATTGTATTCTCAATTAGACCTAGTTATCAAACATCGAAAGCTTTTATTTTTTTGTGTATAAACAAACTTAGTTTGAAATTGATATTTTCATTTTCATTTCATGTAAATGCATGTTTGTAGTCAGTAGCCGAAAATCGATTTTGAGCAAATGCTTTTCCATATCAAAGAGTTTGCAACAAAATGGCATCGATATGTGTTTTTGCGCATATTGTTATAAATGCATATTTTTGTATATTTTCATATAAATGCATATATTAATGAATTTTTTGTTGCATATTTTCATATAAATGTATATATTAATGAATTTTTTGTTGCATATTTTCAATTTAATTAATTGCATATTTTGTAAAAATTAAAATTACGATTTTATTAAAATAAACAAAAGAAAGCAGTTGTGGCCCAAAACATATCATCTAATTGACATTTGTTAAACATAAATCGGCTTTTAAAAATCCACAAATTTTAAACGCATATTTTTAGATTTTTAGTGCATATTTTTTTATTTTTCGTGCATTTCGATTTAAGAACATATTTTAAGCAGATATTTTCGATATTGGTATTATTTTTTTGAGATTAAAATCGATATTCTACTACTTCATCAAAAAATCAAAACAAAATTTATATTTTTTTTAAATCTCCGATAGTCAATTTTTTTTTTTTGTTCAAAGTTAAAAATGTATAATGAAGGCTTGAATAGTACATCAAAATTTAGTTCTATCATTGTGAATTTAAGTGTTACAAAAATTATAGTGAAGAACTTTATTTCGAGCTAAATAAACTCGTTAACATTTAAATTCTATAATAAAATACTACCTTATTCATTGCATAAAAAAAACTAATGCATAACGAGATCACATAACTTTTTTTACACAACTTTCCCTTCTAAAAAGTTATACACTTGTTATGCAGACAGTAATCTTTAGTTATGAATAGGAGCCTAAATGTATAAAAAATCAAAAATGATTTTTTTATGCAAACTTAAATAGGAAGATTTTTATTGAAGAAACACACAATGCTCAGATATGCCTTTACGAAACAGAATCAAAAATATTTTTTAAGTAGTGTCTGCAAAAGTACATCAACGGTATTTCTTTAATTTATGTATAGATGTAAAATATAGTACAATATTAACATCTTCTCCCACACAGTAAGGCTTTTTTTAACATCAAATTCCCAAAATTCATAATACAAAGTATAATCATTATACACAAGATTGTTTTTGTTTTTTTATATATATTTACACACATGTTTGGCATATCTGAGTAAAAACAAAGAGAGATTTTAATATGAAATTTTACGTTGACATATTTTAAAATTGTATATACATTATTATATCTACCAAATAAAATTGTATTAATTTAAACATTTGGTATTTCTTTAATGCGGAATGAATGTTTTTTCATCAACTTTGCATTTTATTAAGAGCTAGATTCTTAAATTGTCATCTATAGTTTGAGATTACATTTTTTTAAATACAGTTGAGCATGGTTATAACGAACTCGTAGGGACAGGACAATTTTGGTTGTTGTAAGCAAAGTTTGCTATAAGCCTGGGGGGTTATTATGCAATTCGATTCGAAAATTTTTATTCGAATTCGGAAATTTTAAAACTCTTGTACAATGATATCCGTACTTTAAAGTCCAACTTTTTTTTTACTTTTCACATTTACTAGATCCATGTCTACACGTTTTCAATATTTTTAGCCATTGAAAAGGGTATTGTTTTAAATTATCCCATTTTTTTTAATTTTTGTTTGTAATATTGAAACGGTTCTTCCATTAAATTACCTTTCAAGTAAAAAGCTTAAGTTTTTTAAATTTGCAGCACATTTTTCATAAAAATGTTGATTTTTTTAATGTGGTCGTTATAAGCGTAAAATTTTTTATAAAAATTCGTAAAAGGGTCCGAAAAATTAGTTCGTTATATAAAAAGTTCGCTGTAAATGGTGTTCGTTATAACCATATTATTTTGTATGAAATATGTTAGTAAATGCTTTGCGACCAAAAAAAAAAACGTTCGTAATAAAAAAAGTTCGTTATGAGCGGTGTTCGTTATGAGCAGCGTTCGTTACGAGCGGTGTTCGTTATAAGCGTACTCCACTGTACACAAATTATTAAAGGGGGTTATTGCGTAATTCGATTCGAAAAGATAACAGTTTCGAACAAAACTTTCACATTGAAAATAAAATGACAAAAAGTATTTTTTACTTTTACATATTAGGACTCACTGATAGTCGAAACCTCTTTTTAAAATTAAAACGTTGAGTGACATCATACAAATTCAAAATATTTTACTAGAGTGCCACAATATGTGTACCGCCGGCGGTACACAAATTGCAGTCTATTAACCGGAGTTACAAATGGCACTCAACGTGTTAAGCAATTATACAAAAACGATACATATACTTCTGTGAACTTTTGACAAAAGCGCCTTAAGTTAACTTAAAAAATTCTTCAAGATTTTATGTCTATAAAACATAAACGCTCACATTTTTGCCTGGTCTTCATATTTCTATACCGCATACAAACAAGGCTGTAAGACCCCTTAAAAAATCAACTCATTTCGAAATTTTATTAATTTCCGCTTGACAAAAAAATTTGATATCACAAGCTAAATTTTAAAAACAAAATAATAAATTTTACATTTTTTTCTGTGTTTGTGGTGCAATGTTTGTTATAAGGAAAAGTGAATTCTTAAATATTTTGAAAAAAAGAACTATTTTTCACATAAGCTCTTAAATTATTTCAAAATGCAAAATTCCCTTTTGACAAAATCACTTGAGTCTGTCTAAACAAGTAGCAAAATCTCAAATGTTAAAGGTTTGCGTTTACATTACGCTCGAAACCCAGTTTTAACTAGATTCCATAATCTAGTTGGTGTATCATTTTATACACTACCTACCATGTGATCGAAATCTAGTTTAAACTGGACTTCGAGTGTAATGTAAATGCAGCTTAAGGTTTTTATTAAATTTTCTATGGACGAAACACACCTTATTTTTTATTATTCTCTAGTTTTAAAATTCATAAGTGCTTCTGTTAAAAGTTCACAGATTTGTTGGTATGTATATGAAAGGGTGGTGTTTGTGAAACCTACATATCATCCAACTACCGCATGTAAAGAAGTTTCCTCCTGTTCTATAATATGTATATTTTTTCTGTTCGTTTACGTACCATTTTTCACTAGTTTTCAAAAGTTTCTACATAATTTGTATTGAAATTCAAGAAATCGTGCAAAACAGTATGTTGACGGAACAGCGCAAGTATTATACTGTTAGCTTTTTTGAAGTATGTACTGCAAGTTTTTATAAAAATACATATGTTAAAAAAAGTCAAAAAATAATCTTGAGTTATTTTTTAATAAAAAAAAAAAGTATTGAAAAAAGCTAACGTCATAATAACTTTTTAAAAGAAAATTTGATTTTAAAACTAAAAAAGTTTTTATTAAATCTTACCTCATTTACAAATTTAATTATATTTAATATAGACATTTTGGAAGAAGCAGTTTTTGTAGAGTGGTAGAGACATCAGTAATTAACAAAAGCCACAGCTTCGTTTTTAGCAACATTTTAATTTTAATTATCCACATGTCCATCATAATATCACATGTATCATCCATAATAAATATAACCCATTGTTGTTCCAAAGATGTAAGGTTAATTCCAGCTACAACACCACATATGCGGCATTTTAATTTGTTCTCAATTGTCTTCAATTTTTGTAGAAATGTTCTGATTTTTCAAAACACTACCGTAACTCTAACCTTGAAAAAGAAATGTTCTCACAGTCCAACACACAACATGAACGAGCCTAACGCACTATTTAATCTTTGAAGATCATACACAAAAATAACCTCACCTAAAATGCAAAACAACGTAACATCACTTTTCAAAGGTTTACAGGAGAAACAAAAAAACGTAAAATTAAAAATATTCCAGATATAAAAACAATTTTTTCTATTTGGGCTTAAAACACTAAAAAAAAAAAACATATATTACGGAGTCCTAGAACTTTTACATCTGCATATGACAATTTCAAATTCGCATGTAAAGTAGATTGAGTATATATATATAGGCCATTAAGTATATACAATTCTTAAACAAATATGTATGGCTTTATCTTTCTTGATCTTCATTCCTTTTTATTTTAATAGCGAAGATGTCTTTCAATAGTTTATATAAAAGAGTGGGGTTTATTTAACACGCCTTTTAAAAAGCACAGCGTTAAAAAGGCTAAAGTCACTAATACCCTCACCGTAATTATGTCGAAGTTTTTGTTAAATTCTTATCTGAACGGACTTGAACAAAGTCTATTTGTGTTCTTAAATGAATATGAAATTATAATTTATGATAAACTTACACTATAAGGCACTTGTGCTCATATTTAGGGCTTTTGTGTACTAGTTTATTCTCTTTGCATTTTCGCAAAAAGTCGACCTCTTTTGCGAATAAAAATAAAACACCTTTTGCTGTTTTTATTTTCATTTAGTAATATATTTTGGGAGCCTTTTGTGAATTGTTCACAAAATATTCAAATTTAATTACATTTCTCAGTCAGTTCTGAACCATTTTTTGGATAAAATAACTTTCTTTAAATTTTTATCTTTTATGATTCTTTAGAGAAGGTTCATATTTTCGTCCAAAAAATTAACGCAACTGTACGTTGATGATACGTTTTTTGCTTTATGAAAATTATGCACTTAATTATAAGTTATTTTTAATTTTGGTTATTGAATCGTCGTTTTTGAACCTATGGGTGTAAAATTTTGTAGACATGTAGTTGTTCAATATATGTAATAAATCATAATCAATCATAATCAATCAAAAACTCGATTTCGGTTTTTTTTTTTATGATACGTTATTTTGCATTTTAGGTGACGATATGCTAAATGGTTTTGAGCCGTAACAGAAATGATTCAAACAATTTATTTTTATAAAATATGGGGTAATGCAAATAAGATTCTTATTTCGAAGTATGGGAATTATAGTTCAGCTCTTCAAATATGTTAAAGTAACATCTAAAATCTAGCTAACCCAACAAGATATTTTAAACTAAATTTCGCCCGGTGGAAAAATACAAACGGAATAGTGACAGACGGCTCATTTTGTTGACTCGAAAAAAATTAACCATCGAAATTTAAAAAGTGAATTAGAAGGATTGGAATTATTTTTAATCACTTGAGTTGAATCACGAATATTGATTTTCACAATACATATATACTTTTTTAATTAAAAACAATACCGAAAACCTTCGGTATTAAATTTTAAAAAAGTTCGTAATGTTTGTTAGTGATGTTTTTTTTTTTTTTTTTTTTAATTTCGTTTAGAAAAAAGCTTGGTAAAATAAACACATTCGATTTATAAAAAAATCTGAAGTTCTGTTTAAATTCGTAGGTTTTTCGATTGGCATTTTGTTACAAAAAAAAAAAAATAAATTCTAAAACATGCTTTCTATGAAAATTTTTTTACAAAAAATTTTTTTCTAGAGAAAAATTTTTAAAATATAATTAAGAACTGATGTAGATACATACAATTCACAATTAAATGTTAAAACCCAATATTTTTAATGAAATTTTCAAAATTTTCGATTTGGAGCGAAATGTTTTCCCCAACCTAAAAAAAATTATTTAAATCACAATAAAGATGGTCGTTAAAATCCGTACCATAGTTTCAGAAAATGAAATAAAAACGTGTCCGAACTTTGTCCGAATTTTTAATGGTCGGTCGAAGCAGGAGCCGAACTTTTTACTTTAAATAAAACGTGAATTTTGATTGATTTGGGAAACATTTGTTTAAAAGTAAAACCAAAAATATTTATACATAAATAAAACTCTAAAAATGTTAACTTAAATTTTTTTTAAATATGAAACTATGAGTACAATTACTTTAAAGATGACCTTTGAAAAATATATAAATGCTTTTACTTTTATATTTTTTGTAAAATATATAACAAATTTATACAATTACTTGTGTTATATATATTTATTAATAAATTTATTCAAAAAATATTGGGGGAATCATGGCAGAAATTTTACTCTTGGAAAAATAGAAAATTGCAAAATTACACTTTAGCTGACGTGAGCCCGCCTCTTTTTATCAATTATAATTCTGATAATGCAAGCAACTGTGTTAGACCTAAATTTTCCTGTATTATCAAATCAAGTTTTAAGATAAAGCATCCATTTCACAAAAGCCCAGGTAGGACCTATCTCCCTGTTTTTTTTTTTTTTTTAACTGTTTACAATACTTAATATATCATTTATATATTTAATATTTTATTTAAGCTGAAGGATACACAAAATTCAAAATCTCGATTATCGGACAAAAAAAAATCTGAGTATTTCAGCATTGATCCACTTTTTGGATATGTTATTCCTTTTATTTACCTTTTTTACTTCTTTTTTAATTAACACTATTTATTAGTTTTAGAATTAATTTTTTGCTTAATATTTATATGTATTCGTTGCAGTTTTTAGTACTATTTGCTATAAAATATTCCACAAAACATATGATTAGAGTAATTCTTATCCTGACAATTTCGCAATCGCTTTGACCCAGACAATTTGCATTTTTCCAAGACCAAAATTTCTGACATGAACACCCTTATTAATTATAAATAAATTTTTACAGAACAGTTTTAGTTATTTAGTTGATATAAAAAATACAGAAAAAGTTTTAAGGATTTCAATGTAATGCCACTCCCGCATATATTTATACACTCGACTACAGAATGCAATTCAGTTTCCAATCTAATTCCTGCACGGGTATCATCAGTACTATGCATTTATATATGTACTTACAAGACAATTGCCCAAAGCTTTCACGCCAATTTGGATGATAGAGAATAAAAATGCAAGGTTTACAGTTTTGTATGTGGAAGTTTTAGTGGTCCAAAAATGCGCTAAAAAAGGAAATTTTTTTTATTTTAACGTTTCTTCTAAAGGAATTTTATAAATGAATGGATAGGAATGTTTAATTTTTTTTAATTTTATTGACCACGATTTTTTGTTGATATTTGCAGTTTTGCGGATATAAAACAAACATAGGTAGGTAGTCCGGTCTTATAACGGACGAATTCGAGCGAAGTCGAATTTGTTGAAAATTCATTAGAAACACAAATGTTGAACAATTTTATAACTGAATTTATCATAAATAACAATTCAGTTTCAGAAAATATTTAAGTAGGGTTAAATTTCTTTATAATTTTTAAGATAAGCAAACTCATTTTGTGTAGAGTCGAAAAATTTGACTACAAATTCATTTTATATACATCAAATCTTCTCCTTTGACGAGTACATTAATTGGCTTTTTTCGAATTTCTAAAATTTTAGAACAAAAATTACCAAAACTTTCTTTTTTTCTACCACCGTTTTTGCCACTAAAAAATATTAGGTCACCCTTGGCATTAGTAACATATCCGAGTTTCATCCAAATCAGAGTGTAAACGTTGGGGTGATTCCCTTGTTAGTGTCATTTGACAACTTTCGATAATTTGTTGTGGTCATATACCACACTAAAAATATCCATTCGGATATTTCTTTTTAATTATTTCTTTCGTAAAATATACGAAACTTTTTGTTTTACTTTACTTCACCAAATCCAGTTAAGGTAAGAATTAATAAATTTTACGAAACAAACAAAAACCTTTCATGATTAAAATTTTAAATCTTTTAAATAATATTTCAAGTTGTGTGGCAAGTCTGTTTACATAAACCTCATATAAAAATATACAATTTACTTTTTTCGATCTTTCGTAAAATCCAAATTCATACAATATAATTTTAAAAACTTAATATTAAAAAAATCTAGAATTTGTCTTAAAGGACCATTTTATATATCAACAAAATTTCACGGCAAAAACCCCCACAACACACATACATACACTCATTCATAACACTAAATAATTATCAAAATATCGCAAAGAATGAAACCCTCCATAAAATTTAAACCCATCCACCAACCAATTTAATCATATAAGAAAAAGAAACAACATTATTATGATTTATTTAAAATACTCATTAATATGTGAGTAAATTAATTGTTACTTCTTTGTAAGTATGTTTATTTTCTTTTTAATCTAAGACATTCTTACATGTCTACTAATTATAATTAAGAATTTGTTTTTTCTCAAATAGTGTTCTTAAAATGTATACAGTCAAAAATATAAATAAAAAAAGATGTAATTAAAAACACAAGCAAGCTTGGTGTTAAAAAAATCTTTTCGACAAAAGAATTTCGTGAAAATTCAAGAACTTGTTCTAATTTTTGTTGGCTTTTTCAAATTACTTAATACTACATGAGATATTTTAAAAAAAAAGTTATAATATAATTGTTTGTTTATAATATTAATTATACATATATTTGTATGTATTTTATATAATGATACGAGTTTTGTTTTCAAGAATAAACTTTGATTGTAGACAGTGTGAAGGATTATTACTGGGCCCAATAGGTGTTATAAGGGCCAAAGAAATAAGCGACACAAAACAATCAAAAACGGCAAAAAAAAATACATAATAAATAAACAAATATGGTTGTTAATCCATATCAAAGAGATTTTGCTTTTGTATGCATCATTTTACACAATGCCAAAAGGCAATGCGAAAAAGATTGCAACACATTAGCCAGCAGCAGCACAATTGTAATGTTTTTATCATTGTTAGAATCAAAATTAATGAAATATCCTAAATACTAAAATACTTTATATATATAATTTTAAGCATAAAGATGTTTTTACTGAATCTGTATGTAAAAGCAAAACGTATCTATTTGTGATTTCCACCACCTGTACCACCCATGCCATTGCAAGGATCAAGGTGGTTGGTTAACGTAGATGCTATTTCTATTTGTTGATAAGTTTAGTGAGTGTGTTAAGTGTTCAAGTTGAAGTTTTTGTTTTTAAAATTGCAAATCAATGTTTTAACATCAATGCGTCCCCAAAGGTTTTGTTTATTTGCTTGCTTGAGTTATCGAAATTAATCTATGATTTTTACTTTATTTCATCAAAACCTGTGGATCATCAATCATTTCATCTCAGAAACGTCTTCTGCGTTCCCATGGATTGTTGTTACCAGCATTATTGTTATTTCCACCGCGTTGATTTCCACGATTGCCATCAGCACCACCACCTGGGTTTTGGTTACCACCAAATTCAAATCCGAAATCCTATATAGAGGATGCAAATTTAAAGGTAGTTTTGAAGTGGTAAAAAAAACATAAAATTTAACAAATCATCAAAGAGTTCGAAATACAAAATTGAAAAAAAAAATACAAACTGAAAAACAATAAAAAAAATGGTAATTATCTATTCCTTGTTACCCCAAATTCATTAGTGATTATTTGTAAGAGAAGAGAGTGGTGAACAAGAGTACGGGAATTGTATCAATACCAAACAAATACTTGAAAATTTTAACCCAATTCAAAATGTTTATTGTTAACAATAGATCGTAAAAAATCACATCTTCAAAGAAAGTTTAAAAAAAGATAACCAAGAGGTCTCCTTGGCCCGCTTTTTGTGATATTTGGATATTTGATAGAGGGGACAAAACTTTATAAAATTTACATAGTTTTAGTAACCCAATCTCAAGTCGTACGGATAAAAATCAAGGGCGCTACAGCATAACTCGATCCGAAAAAAATTTCGAATTCGAAAATCTTTTTCCTTTTGCAAAAAAAAAAAAAATCATTAGCAATCATCATCTCACTTTTTTAATTTTTATATGTAGTGTACAAGAATAAGAACCATAAAATGGAAGAAAGTAACTCTTATTAAGATTTTATTTTACAACATGTGCAAGATTTACGAATTTGAAATTTATTTCGAATCAATTTACCCGGTTACCCCCCACCAGAATTAGATTAGAAACTTTTTGTTTCTAGATTTTGTTAGCATTCAGATTAAAACTGTAATTTTTCCCCCTAAGTGTGAGATTGGGCCTCTAAACAGTGGTATGTTCGTAAATTATGTCTGCTAAATCACATATCCAAATGTTATCGAAATCGGCATGTGACAAAAGAGGGACACCTTCCCTAAACTCTATAGCGTCTTTCGCAACAAAAACCTAACGGCAATCTAAAATGTGTTTAATATTTAACATTCTAATTTCCATAAGTAAAACTTATGTAGAAATATTTAAAATATTTAAACATTTAAATATTTAAAATATTTAAAATATTTAAAATATTTAAAATATTTAAAATATTTAAAATATTTAAAATATTTAAAATATTTAAAATATTTAAAATATTTAAAATATTTAAAATATTTAAAATATTTAAAATATTTAAAATATTTAAAATATTTAAAATATTTAAAATATTTAAAATATTTAAAATATTTAAAATATTAAATATTTAAAATATTAAGGTTGTTCACAAGGGGTGTTCTAAATGTTGTATTTGTTGTATTGTATCGTATAGAGAAATAAAATTTTTTTTTAAATAAAAAACAATTAAAAATACGAAAAATGCTAACAGATAGAAACCCTAACAAAAATTCTTTGTCAAATTGAAAAATTCTATTAGTATTTCTATTTTTACCAGAGAAACTTTAAAATGTTAAAGGTTGATTTTAGTTTAAAAAAAAATCAGTTAACTAATGTTTTCTTATTGCGGCGTTGCATACACTTATAAACTTCTAACGATGTCTTCTTAAACATTCCTTATTAAAATTTATTATTTGAATTTAATTCAAAAACATCAACTTTAACAATTCAAATTGGTTTTTAAAGTTAGAAAACAAAAATAACATTACGTAATTGTTTAATCGTTACTTTCAAATAACTGTTATTTTATAAATCCGCTTAAAAAAATATGTTAAAAATCATTTATAAATGAATGAAATATTGGCACTGCGCTCAAGTAACAAAAATTATATATATAATATATATATATAAATATTTAATCATATATATATTATATATATGATTATATATAATCATATATAATCATATATATTTTATATATATTATATATATATTATATATATTATATATATGATTATATATAATCATATATATATTTTATATATATTATATATATATTATATATATTATATATATGATTATATATAATCATATAAAACACCATATATAATTAGATATAATTAGATATAATTATATATGCGGTTGATTATAAAAATTTATAAGGTGCTATATAAAATTATATATACAGCTGCGTTCTGTATTTAATTTTTTAGTGAAAATGAAAATATTCACCTCTTTTGTGTTCCCAATTTCGAAAAAGTGATTTCAAATCGATTTAATTTTGTTCCTATCGAAATTGAAGTGAAATTCTATGTCATGCAATTCGAAGCTTGTGTTGTTTTGCGTGATTTCAAATCACTGTCAGTGAAATTCGTGTGAATTTTGTATTTTTTCTTACAAATCCCCCTAAATTGTCAAAAAACCCTAGATAAACTCTACTACTAAAAAATACTCATAAAAATATTTTTTCCTAAAATCGGCTTATTTTTTAAGTTTCTATTAAATATTGTCCGAATAAATATGTAGTAAATAAATAAATATGTATGTAATAAACAAGTTTGTTATAATTTTTATTAAAAATAAAAATTATGTTTTTTCGACCTTTAATTGTGCAATGAAAATGAAAATTATTCAAGTTCGAGGCCATATACTCTATATTTCTTCATTAGGATATTGTCCTAACAAATAATCTATAGAGTTTTTGTTTTCAAATTTATTATTTGACCCTTTCAGGAATGTGTTGATAGATCTATTTCGGGAATTTTCTAGGTTCCCATCATCAGAACACGTTTTGAAAGCGGTAACAATCCCATGTCAAACATCAAGCATTCATATGAACTAGTTTACTCACTACATGAGAACTAATATACATATGATTTTGAAGTTAAAGATTATAACCATTGATCAAAAAATAAATTGAAAACTTGTTTGTGTGTATGTCTACCTTTGGTAAATATTCAATACACGTTTTTGTTTTTTTCCTCCTTTTTATGTTTTGTTAAGTTTGTAAACAAAACAGGGGAAGTAAACTAGGCGGTACTTTGCCTTTTTTCACAAGTTTGTTATAATTTTTATTAAAAATAAAAATTATGTTTTTTCGACCTTTAATTGTGCAATGAAAATGAAAATTATTCAAGTTCGAGGCCATATACTCTATATTTCTTCATTAGGATATTGTCCTAACAAATAATCTATAGAGTTTTTGTTTTCAAATTTATTATTTGTTAGGACAATATCCTAATGAAGAAATATAGAGTATATGGCCTCGAACTTGAATAATTTTCATTTTCATTGCACAATTAAAGGTCGAAAAAACATAATTTTTATTTTTAATAAAAATTATAACAAACTTGTGAAAAAAGGCAAAGTACCGCCTAGTTTACTTCCCCTGTTTTGTTTACAAACTTAACAAAACATAAAAAGGAGGAAAAAAACAAAAACGTGTATTGAATATTTACCAAAGGTAGACATACACACAAACAAGTTTTCAATTTATTTTTTGATCAATGGTTATAATCTTTAACTTCAAAATCATATGTATATTAGTTCTCATGTAGTGAGTAAACTAGTTCATATGAATGCTTGATGTTTGACATGGGATTGTTACCGCTTTCAAAACGTGTTCTGATGATGGGAACCTAGAAAATTCCCGAAATAGATCTATCAACACATTCCTGAAAGGGTCAAATAATAAATTTGAAAACAAAAACTCTATAGATTATTTGTTAGGACAATATCCTAATGAAGAAATATAGAGTATATGGCCTCGAACTTGAATAATTTTCATTTTCATTGTATGTAATAAATAAATAAATATGTAATAAACCAACTCCGTTGCAGTTAAACTGGTTTCCTCCCTAGAAATATGTATGTACATACGCTTGTTCAGATAATTCCAATGGGTTTGAGCAATCCCATAAATGTCTTCTATTTAACCTTTCTTTTTTCATTTTTTCTTTTTCCAAAAAAAATACCGATACTACAAAAGCAAAACTCATATTTTAGAAATTCGTAGAATAAACGGATAAAATTTATGGTTGCTTTTCGTTTGATTTTTGTTTTTTTCAAGTGTCAATTATAAAGAAAAAGAAGAATAACAATGTAAAAGAAAACAGCTGTTGGTTAAAACAAAACTGAAATGAAATTGAGTAGATATGAATTCGATGAGATATGAAATCTATTATCATTTCATTCGTTTTTTGTGACACAGTGAAAAACTAATATCGATTTCATTTTCAATATCGATTTGAAACCACTTCGAAATGAGGTTCGCAGCTGATAAGTATATATGGTTAAATATATAATTATATATGGTTAAATATATATTTATATATGGTCCAATATATAATTATAACTGCCTTATATAATTATATCTAATGTTATATTATATAAAATTAATTGGTGGATATATATAATTATTAGTGTCCGACCGAACGTTCGGCTTCGGAGATCGGCCAAAAAGTGATGTTCGGCCAAATTTTGGCCGAACTTGGCCTAATACCGTATATTTAAAGAAGAACAGTTAATTTTTGATTTATTTCACGTAAAAAACAAAATTTTCAATTAAATTCGTCATTTACTTTAGTTAAAATAATAAAGTTCAGGTATTTCCATATTTTTGCTGAAAACTTCAATAAAATAATTGAACTGACTTTATAATATTTTTGAAAAAATATTCTAAATTAGCTTTTTTACAAATTTATTGATGTTTGAATATTTTTTAATATAATTTAATGATGCTTTTTGTAGTCAAAATCAACGAAAATTTAAATTTTATTCAAACTAAAAAAAAATTTAGAAGTTCGGCTTCGGCTTCGGCTACGGCTTCGGCCGAATATTAAAAATTTGGCCGAAGTTCGGCTACGGCTTCGGCCAAAAAAGTGACTTCGGTCGGACACTAATAATTATATCCACCAATTTCCGTATATAATTATATATAATTTGATATGGTGACTTATATAATTTTCTTCAATCGGGTGGTTATAAGTAAAGAATATCACAATAAATTTACAATTTTAAAGCTTTAACTAGTAGATTTTTCATACATTAAATTTAAAAAGTCAAAATAACTTATTTTTTTCACTTTAGTTCTAACAATTATATTTATCATTAAATAAATATTTTGTTTAAAAACGAAAAATTAATGTTTAAAAACGAAAAATTAATGTTTAAAATAAGTGTTAGGGTCTCTGATTTTTACAATACAACATATATAACACATAGTAGTACACCTTGTAAATAACACTATTTGTTCATAACTTTTCGTATAGAGACAAATGATAGTTAGGTACATAAATAATTTAATACAATTTTCAACAAATTTTTTTTTGTTTTTAATAATCAACATTTGTTTATATTCATCCCCACCCGCCCCAGTTAATTTCATAGTTTCAATGACAAATATGTTGTTTATGCATAAGTGTTATTCTATTAAGCGCAATATTGTGTTCTATACCGCCACCTAAAATGCAAAAAGGCGTAACAACAAACAAAATTAAAATCGACTTTTTGGTTGATTATGATGCACCAGACTGGTATGAAAAAAATTACTCCTTTTTTAATAACTTTGATTTTTTTTGTCAATTTTTGTTAGGAAAATTAGTAATATCCCAAAAAAAAATAACAGTTTTGAGCCATTTCTTATGTTTAATGTTACGTCTTTTCAGAAAAAAACATGAACAGGCGTAGCAATCATAAATAAATCAAATTAAAAAAAAAAACCTTCAGAAATGAGTCAATTTTTGTTTGGGAAAAAAGCTAATATCCCAAAAAAAAAATCTGTTTTGAGCTACAACCCATTTCTCATGTTCAATGTTGTTACGTCTTTTTGTTTCAGAAAAAACATGCCAAAAATATGTCTTTTAAATCTAAAATATCTTTAATTCTAGAATGTTTCTGCATCTCTTGTAAAAAAAAAAAAAAGTTGTAATGCCCTTTTGCATTTAAGGTGACGATATATATTTCAATAATAAAAAAATAGTGTTCCTTTTAAATCGTCAAAAGTATAGATAAATATTATAAACTATTAAAAAAACAGCAAATTTTCAACCATAAAATAAATCCCCATATCAACAATCGTTTAAACACCATATTAGTGTAGCCCCCAATATTTTAACCAAAAAATCATTTTTATTATCATGGTTATTAACACTAATAATTTTCCAAGAGTTTTTATTGTTTATTTATATCATTAAATAAAAAAGAATATTACAGGAATTTAATTTTTTGTTACTATTTCCTAATTGAAAATAGAGAATGTTTTAATCTTTTCCATTTTTAAATTAAATAATGCATGTAATGTTATTTGTAACTTTAACTATCACACATTTAGGGCCATTATTACAACTTGCCAATAGCTATAGTTCGTATGTTATCTGACAGATTATTAGTTTTTCGTTATTATAAGTATACTTTAAGCTAAAAGTGACCGATAAGCTAAAGGGAAGATATTGTTACCTTTAACTTTTAACGTAAGGTTTATGTGTTTAAAGTTGCCAAATTTTCTGCTCTATAAAGAAGAAGAAAATAACCGAATTTCACAACCGAATTTCACAAATTATTGTTTGTTTGTAAACAAATAAATAAAAGTACGTTGCCACTACGTATTTTTATAAACCAATAATCGGTTTTTAGTTTGGTGCTGCCACATTATCAAAAATATTAATTTTATTTTAATAACGAAAAACATTATAGCTCACTTTATTCCTCACTTTAGCTAAAGTTACCTTTTACTAACATTTACTTTAAAGGCAAGTTGTAATAATGGCCCTTAAACTTTTAATATAATAAGAGTTACTGCTTTTTATTTGTCAAACCATCTATTTTAATATTATGGAATAAAAAGACACGAAAAAGATTGCTACATTTTTTAATACAACAAATTAAAAAAAAAAAATGTTTTGAAACTGCAAAAAGTGAGTGCTCACTAATGTTTCTTATTAAAAAATGAATCCTTTGGTACATGAATTGTATTCCGTTATTCCCTATAATCTCTTATATTTTATGTAGCGAATTAGACAAAATTTGGGTCACATCAATTGGACTATTTCCCAAATTTTGCTATATAACTAAAACTAGAAACTTTTTAATATATTTCTTCATTATCTCCCATATGAGGTTTTTATTAATTATCGATGACTGAAGATCCGTTTTACAAAATTTTTCAAAATAAAAGTTAAGCTTCTAGTTTGTATAGATCACATTTTGCAAGGGGTCTACATGGGTTTTCGCACCAAACGCGTTTTTTTTGTAACATTTCTCTATAATTTTTATACAAAAAACCATTCGCGATATTTTCCCACTAATCACGATATTATTCCCACAAATATTTTTCATCATCTTGACGAAAAATAAAATTGCGATGATATATATTTTTTTGGCGTTTTCACGAAAACATTTTTTATGACTTCTTTCGGCAGTTTAAATTTATGTTCCATAAAAAAAATCTAAATGCCCCATAAAATTATATACCCTAATGTGCAATTTACATTGAATTTTTAATTTTTTGTTGTCTCTGATAATAAATTTGAAGGCTAGGAAAAAATCTTGAAATCTGGGCACCCTCCGATTTCAGAGACTTGTTTATGACTTATGTCCAATTTATTATTTCACATTTAATCCACATCGGAGGATGTCTACTTTAAATTTATTATATCCTACTTTAAATTTATTAAAAATCTGTTTAGTCGCAAAAGATCTGAAACTATCCCCATACTCTAATCTTAAATAAGTTCGATTTATAGAACTCAATAATGCGCCAGACGTATTATTTTTTCTCTCTATAATTTAAAACTTTTTAAATTTACGATGAACTTTTAGTTTTTCCTACGACTAACTTTTATTAAGAAAATATTTAAAAAGGATCTTAAGCATATTTGTTTAGCTTTATTTTATATGTCAACATTTAAGTTTTTAGTAATACAAAGGGATTTAAAAAAATAAAAACGAAAATCCGGTTATTTAAACCGGCTCTTGTTGGAGCTATATAGGAAGAATTGGGAAATAGTCCAATGATTGTGGCCCAAACCCAGTCTAATTCCCTTCATAGAATATAATTAGAGAAAATAAGGAAACGCGAATTTAATATAAATTCGTTTCACAAAGGCTTAATTTTTAAAAAGAAACTTTAATGAGCACTCACTTTTTGGAGCTTCAAAACAGATGTTTTATAGATTTGTTGTTGTTCTAAAAAATGTAGGAATCTTTCTGGTCTTTTTATTTCATAATAATAAAGTTGATATTATAACAAATAAAAAGTGGTGACTTACTTTTAACAGAAGCTAAAATATTTTAAATCATTTGAAGATTCAAAATTGTTGGGAGCACTCACTTTTTGGAGCGACTGTATAGAAATTTTGTTTTTGTTTGGCACACAGAGTTTGTAGTAGTAATTATGTATTTAAAATAAATTAAAAATCGCACAACATGCACTTAAAAAAAATTAAACATACACAGACAAAAATGACATAATTCTTTTTGTAATATAAATCATGTCTCATAGAGCTTTTTAAGTTTTTTTTTCGTTTTAAAAGCACTTCAAAAGGTGGTACAGTGTTTTCAGATAATTCAGATTTACATGTTTAAAGCGTTTTGAAAACGACCCTAACAATAACCATGTTTTACAGTGTGGATGGTATTTTATTCCATTCTCAAAGCGTTGACTTTGAAATGATTTTTGAGTCAACAAAAAAAAAAAACGTCCCGATAGCATTCTTGTTTACCATTTAAGAGCTTTGTGAAAACGAACCAAATGATAACCATGATTTACCGTTTTAGAGTAGTATGTTATAACGTTATCAAAACGTTGGAAAAACAAATTTAAAAGTAATTTGCCATAGTTTTAAATACATTTGTGAGAAGTTTTTTAAAAAGATTTTATCTTGGACTAGAATGAATCTAAATATTTCACAGAATAAATGTTTATCTTGTTTCTCTTTTTTTATTAAGATTTTGTCATATTGACAAACTAATTAACTAAATAACATTTACAATGATGATTTGATATATTCACAATGAAGATTTGGTTTTAAAAGAAATTCAAGATGTTGTCAACAAAAACAAAACAAACTTGGCTGAATATAAAACAGAATTTGAAGTGTAAATTTGTAAATAGCCTGGTAATAAGATGAAGCCTTGTTTTTGCTGGTTTAGAAAAGTGATGACTATTGCTTACTTGTTACAGATAGAAAGGAGAAAAGTAAATAAAATCTAAAAAAAAACTTGGGATACAAACAATATTTTAAATCAATTTTAATAGAAGGTTTTTTTTATCCCAATTAAATGTTTTACATTACACCATCGATATTTATATATTTTCACAACATTACAAAAGTCATGTAAATTTTGTTACAAAATACTATTTGTAAAATAATAACGATATGTATGTATATTGGAGATAGTACATAAAGTATCTAATGGTATTAAAAGCATAATGACAGAAGAGTTTGGCCCAACTTAACATCATGGTATCTACGAAAAATAGCATAAATTTTAATGTAAATACTTGTAGCAGAATCAATTTATCCAAAGATAATTAATTGTAAATAAAATTGCAAAAAAGAAAAGTATTTAGTTTAACTTTCAAAATTAGACTAAACTTGTAAAGTTTCATATTAATAAAAACTAGTTTGTAAGATTCAGGTGTATTTTACTATTTAAGTATTGTTTATATATCCCAAACATTGTTTCATTATAAATTCATAAATTTAGTATCAGTGAAATCTACTACATATATAAATTATATTTTATTATTTGAAATTCTTAACACAATATTGACTTAAAAATCCATCAAAAGTTTTATCATACCTAATTTTTCAAGAAACATGACCTAAATGTATTTATAAAATTCAAAATAATTTATTTACCATTGCCCACATCAGTAAATTTCATAAAATATTCACCCACCCAGCATAGTTTTTAAACAGAATTAGCAAGAGAACCATAAAAAAAATCAATACAACATTTCGAAGAGTCAAATATTTTCAAGTTATTTATCACATTTGTAATTTTGTTAGTACAATACAATTTCCATTTGAATAATTTGTTGATAGAGTACATTGTGTACACTATTTATCATCAACATCATGGCCCTACAGTAGATCATTATATAATTACTCAACAACCATCATTAACAACAGACATTAAACGAAATCAAGTACGTAGTTTGCATACAAAATGTCACAATAAAACATTTAAATATTGGCCAAATATGAAAATGTTTCAATTGCAGCATTAAGATCCCTGACAAAACATTAGGTCAGAATGATATCAGAGTTGTAAGAGCACACAAACTTAAATAACATCCAATGAATGTTGTTGCGCATGAATGGCAGAGAGCCTTTCTTGTAGTTATCAACATATTTTTTCTATTTTTGTTACACGATTTCGAAGTTAAAAGAAATATTCAAAATATATTTGTTTGTTTTTAATTATGTTTTTTAAGTTAATAAACAATTTGTTTATTTATTGCATAAAATGCTAAAAAAAAATATTTATAAACGTTATATAATAATAATACTAAACATTTGGTTTATCAATCAATCACACAATATTACGAGTTAAAAAATTATAAAATTTTAGTCTTAAAACAATCACTAAAATAACCGTTATGAAAAAAAATCTTTTTACAATTTGAAAATAGATCGATAGGATTACTATTTGTTCAAAGTTATCAATTGGAACACATTTCTTTAAAAAAATCAAAGTGTGAACATCAAAAAGTTGACACTCAGTTTCTTCTAATAGTACATTTTAGCAACTGTGCAAAAATTTGAAATTCTAAAGGTACAAATGACCACAAAATTTCTGAAGACTTTATATGATAGTACAAGTGGAGATTCTTTGATTTTGAAGTAATGAACATTATTTTTGAATAACAGAATAATTTCGTATCAACGGCTTTTGAACATATTGAAAAATGAACGTACCTGTTGGCTATTGGGGCCATTGGGACCATTGGGACCACTGTTGCCACCATTACCATTACTGTTGTTGCCTAAAATAAATAGAATACATTAGAATACATAAAACACATATTTGTAAATTCAAATATGGGTGGTTTAAAAAAAAGCAATATCTAATTAAATTTGATTTAACTTGGAGTTTCCAAAAGCTCCAATTTGTTTCTTTTCTTTTTAATTAAAAAAAATATTTAAAATGAACTCACGAGGAAACCCCATGTTGAATTCACAAAACAAATATTTTGATAGAACTTAGACAAATTTCTTTTTTCCAAACTCACCTCTGAATTCAAATGGCGAATTGTTACCTCCACCAAAGCTATCAAAATTGGTGCAATTGCCACTGAAACCACCACCCTCAGATTGATCCAATAGTGAGTTCAACTGCTGAGCTTGCATAAACAAGGTGTTTTCTTGTTGCCGACGACGCATTTCTTCTTCTTGACGCAACATACGCGTCTGCATTTCACCTTGTTGACGACGCATTTGTTCTTCATCACGTTTACGCATATCCTCGGCTTGCTTTTCACGCATCTCCCATTCCATTTTTTTGCGTTCGTTGTCAGATTCACGCTTACGCAATTCTTAAACAAAAAGAAATCGATAATGTTATTGAAGTCCCGATATTTTCATATAATCTTGAAGAATTTGATTTTAAAAACTGGTGCTTTATTGCTGACGAATTTTTTGGCAATAGATTATTATTTAAAATGTATGTCTGTTTGTATTGACATTAAGGTAAAACGAATTTGAGATTTTAGAAAACTTACCTTGTCTAAGCAGCTCAGTTTCATGCTCATAACGTGCATATTCCATTTGAGCTTCCAATTTCTCCTCTTCCATTTTTAATTCCCGTTTTAAAGCTTCTTGTTTTGTTTTGAACAACTCATGCAATTGCTTCCATCTTGTGCCATATTCATGTTCAAAACTACCAACATCAGCAAAACGTGGGCCAACATTACGCTCATGATTGAATTCTGGCAATTTCTTATTCAAAGACTTATCTGGCAACCCATCATTGTCTTCATTGGCTTCGAAAGGTTCAACAACACACGGTCTCAAGGAGGCAGTGAGGAAGTAACATTTTTCATTGCAGAAACGCAAGCAGACATTTGCCGATGATTTCTTTTCAAATTCAACAATGCCTTCACCAGTTGATTTGCCACGATCGTCAACGGTTATACTGGCTCTTTCAATGGGTCCAAATACTTCAAAGGATTTGTACAGCAATTCATTGGATACAAATGGTGTAAGATTGCTGACACGTAAAATAGTGGCATTGGGAGCATAACGAACACGCAACATACGTCCCTTGCGATTGGTGCCGTCCAATTCACGTTTAGCACGTTCAGCATTAGCATGGTAATCCATCTTTAGGAAAGCGAAGTTCTTTTCGGGATTGCTAAATACTTCGCCTATTTCACCAAAAGGCTTGAAAAGTTCGCGCAAATCTTCTTCGGATACATCGTTAGTTAGATTACCGACATAAAGACGATTGCGTCCGGAGAATTTTGTTTCTTCTGTATTTTCAATTGGTGGCAATTCATGGGTAGGACCACAAATGGCACGTAGACGTTGGCCAATGAAAAATTCATCATTACGCCCAGGTCCGCCACGGTCACCACCACCTCCTCTGTGTCCGTCACGGTTACCTCGATGTCCATCGAAGTTGCGATCACGTTTTTGTCCACGATCACCGCGATCACCGCGATCACTACGATTTCCTCCTCCCATACCACCACCCATGCCACCAGCATGATTTTGTTTATTCATATTCATGTTTTGGTTTTGATTCTGATTTGTGTTCTGTTGATTCTGCTGCTGCTGTTGTTGTTGTTGGGGTGGTTGATTCTTTGGTGGAACATTTTTAACTTCTTCGTTAGCTTTTGCTTCTGGTTTAGCAACTTCAGCAGTTTTAACATCAGCTGCAGCTACTGCTGGTTGTTGATTGGTCTGTTGTTGCGGATTCTGTTGATTTTGCTAAAAAAAAAAAATTAACTGTTAACATCATCGCTAAGCTAGGCTTCCCAATCATAATTACTGTCAGTACATGTACATGTACTGATAGTCAATCTCTTATATTGATTAAAAAACCTGCGTTGTTATGTGCTGCCAGGTATGTTGAGCATAAAATCGTACAATTTTCCAATCAAAATCGTCGAAATCGTCATTATATTTTCAAAAATCGTCAAAAATTGTCAAAACAAAAAATATTTGTTACAAGTGGGATAAAGTTTTAATAAAAAAAAAAGAATAATGTAATTCACATTTCAAGTGCCCATGTACTATCGGCGTAATATAATACTATTTTTTACACTTTTCTGTAATTTAAACTTCGAAAATCATGATATTTTATAACGATAGCACTTTACCACTTTAACTGTTAATTCCTTGTACATAATTCTGTAAACACCACTTCAGTAGCACAATTTTTAAATCTTAAATTCTTTTACATATTTAGAAATTCTTTATTTTCTTTAATTATTAAATTTGGACTTCCATTAACGAATTAAAGTTTCAAATTGCATTACATGTGATGAAATTGTTCAACACAATAAATTGTGAAATTTTTGATTATTTCATATTTTGTATTTTGGGTTGGTTTTTAATATTGCTAAAAATTATTTATTATTTTATTTATTATTATTTATTTTTATTTATTATTATTTATTATTATTTATTTTATTTATTTTTATTTATTATTATTTATTTTTATTTATTATTATTTATTTTTATTTATTATTATTTATTTTTATTTAAATATTGTTTATTACTGCATGTTTTTCCATTTTCAAATATAAATTATGAATATCTGAAGTTTCACTTTGGAACACCACTTTATTTAAATTATTATTAGGCCTGTTTTTAAGCACCGGATTTATTTTTGGATTTATAAATCAGAATATTCAAACTCGATGTTTGTTTCGCAAAAACTTGGGATGTTTTTTTTTTTTTAAATTTAAAAAATATTTTATTTTTTTCTCAATCTTACACTTATTAAACTTTACAAAAATATGAATATTAAAAAAAGCAGGGTTGGCATTCAATAACTTTTCATAATAACGATTGGCTATCACAGTAACACTAATAGCGGAATGGAAATTTAAAAAAGCGATTCCATTGAAGACATGTTTCTTCTTATGTAAACGGTTTTAGTTTTATATTTAACCTGTTTGATTTTGAAATATCTTGAACTAGTTAGTCAAAATAACGCCTAAATACCGAAACGAAGATTTATAACGTTATTTTGTTGATGTAACAAAATTTAATGGATAGAATTTTGAAATAAACCCTGTGAAGACACATGCCACTATTGGAATCGTAGCTTTAAAACGTTCATAACGGTGTTGCCGTGGCAGGCAACTGCCATTGTAATGAAAAGGTAGTGTTTGCCAACCATGAAAAAAGTAAGCACATACTCAGGGAACTTCTGCTATAAATATTTGTCGTTGTTTCAGTTGTAATACAGTATCTTTATTTTCAAGTGAAAAAACAGTCATTTGTAGAAGAAATTTTAGTTTTGATTACAATTGTAGCTCATTTCAAAACAAACCACATTAAATTACATTATTATAATTTTACATTCATTTTGTACAGTATTTTATTTTTTTATTTAAAAAAATAAATCAAATTAATGTTTGTTTATATTTTACTGCACTGACTGAACCACTCATTAATAATACAATTGTAGTTAATTTTTTGAACAGTAAAAAACAAATGACTATGTTAGTTGAATTTACTAAAATGTTAGTCGTTCTTTTTTCAGGTGAAATTTCATTTGTTTTTAGCTGCATTTGCAGTGGTCTTTACCGTTATTAAGTGCAGAAAATAAATTAAAATAAACCTAACATGAATCTATAAAATAACTTTTTTGCCAAACTTTCAAAAAAAGTTTTAATGAAAATCCAAAAAACAGATCTGGTCAAAAAATCGTCATTTTGGAAGCAAAAATCGTCATTTAGTAATTTAGGTACTAAAACTCGTCAAAATGACGATAAATCGTCAAACCTGGCAACAGTGGATGTATCTTCACAGTTTCACCAATAAATTTTAAACCACTATGCCGATTTTGAATCAATACTAAAACGTTGCAATTTATTACTTTATTTTTTGAATGGAAAAATCTCGTTTCTAGGTATTTGAAAAAGGTGTATGTATAGGTGTTTTAAGAAGTTTAATTGACTACAAAAATCTTGGAAAATTGTCTCATAGTCAAAATGACGCCTAAATACCGAAACGTCGATTTATAACGTTATTTTGTTGATGTAGCAAAATTTAATGGGTAGAATTTTGAAATAAACCCTGTAAAGACACATGCCACTATTGGAATCGTAGCTTTAAAACGTTCATAACGGTATTGGTGTGGCTGTGGCAGTTTTTTTTTTTTTAAAAAAACAGTATTTTTTTTATTTAAAAAAATAAAACAAATTAATGTTTATTTTTTACTGCACTGACTGAACCACTCAATTATAATACAATTGTAGTTAATTTTTTGAACAGTAAAACAAATGACTGTTAGTTGAATTTACTAAAACGTAAGTCGTTCTTTTTTCTAGTGAAATATAATTTGTTTTTAGCTACATTTGCAGTGGTCTTTACCTTTAATAAGTGCAGAAAATAAATTAAAATAAACCTAACATGAATCCATAAAATAACTTTTTTGCTAAACTTTCAAGAAAAAATTGTTTTCAATTTTAACAAAATACTAAAAATCCAAAAATAGATCCGGTGATTTTTTAATAATAGCAAATAAACATGTTTTGCTGACATTAAACGTTTGTCAAAAAATCGTCATTTTGGAAGCAAAAATCGTCCAACGTCATTTAGTAATTTAGGTACTAAAAATCGTCAAAATGACGATAAATCGTCAAACCTGGCAACAGTGGGCGTAACTCCCATCACTCTAAAACTTGATCATGGAAACATTTGTATTGCGTAAATAAAATTTTTGTCGTTTCCGTCTCCTTTCGAGTGGCAAAGCATATCTCATGGCAAAACATGTTATTATATATAAATATATATAAAAGAATTTAATGGAAAAAATCTATCATTTTTAGCGCCGTTTTTAATTAGAATACAAATGATTTTCAAAATTTAATGCAAAAAAAAATTAAAAACTACTGTTTTTTGTTTTGTTATGATTAAACAGTTAAACACTTAAAAATGCATCGGTCATGCTGCTAATTATCACCAAATTTTTAATATAAGCTCTGATTTTTGAAATATTTGTGAATTTTACTTTTACCAAAAATAAAGTTTTTTTCTTTAAAATTTCTTATTAATTCATATACCTGAATAAACTTTGAATTACTTTTAATGCAATTTTAAAGTGGGGACTTTGAGCATTTTAAACCATATCAATTAACCCATTTCATCCCACTGTACTCCCTTGAGTACAAAAACACAGTCAACTTGGTGATTCTATATCTCACATGTCCCTATTTTTTTAAAAGAGTTTTATTGTTTTTTATGTTACGTTAGTGTTAATATTTTTGTGATTTTTCGCACTTCTTGTTCTAATTTGATGTATATCACTTTTGCTTTAAATTAATTGTGGTAAAATTTATGTGAAAAAGAAGTTAAACATATTAAAAAATTTAATATTAAAAAAAAATTATCACAATTTGTTAAATAAGTTTTGGGACTTTAGCACATTTAATTACTATAAATGCAATTAATGTTTATCCCGATGAAAATAAATTTAAATAACAAATATGCAGGTGCTTGTGCAAATTTAAATGTAACTGACACTAATAGAAAACATATGATTTTCTATTGTTGATTTACTTGAATAAACGTCACTACATTGCTAGGTCTGTCAAAAAAACAGAGTAGTATTTAGAAGATGACAAAGCCAATTGTGACAATTTTTTGTTGTAGTTTTTGTTTTTTCTTTGATATTTTAAATTTTGAATCTCGCCCCTAGACGAGGACAAGAAATTCTCATTGAGTTTGTGATTTAACATAACAAATATCTCTAGAAATTCGAATAACAAAGTCTCCTGAAGATTTCCTTAGGCAGGAATGAAATCCGGATAGGGACACGCCTACATCAGATTGCTTTTCACAATTTGTTAAATAAGTTTTGGGACTTTAGCACATTTAATTACTATAAAAAAAAAATGAAAATTGTTTTTGGTGAGCATAAATATTGGTGTACTCGCTTGAGTACAATGGGATAATGTATGTAATATATTTCGTTTAGATTTTAGTTTTTTGCGATGGATGTTAGAACGTTTTATGGTAAGCGATTTAAAAGAATTGCCGCTGCTATTGACTACGCTATTCATGAAAATCACACAAACTTTGATTTTGCCATCATTCCTCCAAATACTAGCCATGAAACAGATGAGGAAGACATTGATGAAGGCAATTTTATTGCGTGATGATCTACCATACGATATTCCAGGTGAATTGGAATTATTTTGCAGTAGCGACAGTGAAGATGATGTCCCACTTGCACATTTAAGAAAATCTATATTAGCACCATCAGCAATAAAATGGAGAAAAAGGGCAATGAATATGGATATGCCTAGTACCAATATCTTTGAAACTTCTAAGCTTGAAATGAATATTGCACTAGAAGGCAAAACACCTGTAGAAGTATTTGAAAAAAATTTCGGGCGATAAATGCGTACAACATAAAGTTCAGAGGCAAGAAATGGTGGTGGCCGGCCTCTTTTTACGTCAATGATTAATTCGTGTGTGGTAACGCCTTTAAGCTTTATAAAGGTACGTTCAGATTAGTCAAATATTTGACAAAAAATATGAAATATTTCTTTTCCGTAATCTGAACACAAAATATTGTTGTGTGTCAAACAGCAAATCAGCTGATTTTGGTCAAACAAAATTATTTGCATTCAAATAAATATTTGACAAACTTAACCATAGTGTGAACACTAGCTATCAAACATTTTCTTCTGATTTGAGCAAATATTTATTTGATTTTACAAAAAAAATGTAAGAACAAACAATGGCAAATAAAATCGTCAATTATAATTTTTTTAATAAATTTATTAATAAAAGGCTTTATAAAAAAAACTGAAATATAAATAGATATTAAAAAGCGAAATTTGATGATACAATATTTTGTTTTAATATACCCTTATAATACCCTTATAATATAATAATATACCCTTATAACATAAATGGGCGGGCTAGGTCCGAGAGAGATCCCGAGTGATCAATTTTTAAAAAACAGTTAGTTTTTCGAGTAAATAAATCTATGTTTTTTTACACTTTGATTAAATAAATATTTAATACAAATATTTGTTTCAATCTGAACGCTTGACAAATATTTTTTTCGTTTATTTTATTTGACACTATTTGAGAGCTGTTTGAACAAACAGAAACCATCAAATATTTGATCATAGTTTGAACATAAAATAAAATAATTTTTTATTTGACACAATTGGAAGCAAATATGTAAACAAATATTTTGTTCAAATATTTGAATAATGTGAACGTACCTTAAGAGTGTGAACGTACCTTAAGAGTGCCAACAATAGCAACATAGATCTCTTGAATTTTCAACGAGAAATAGTACGCTTCTACGAAACCATACTATTCGCACAATACAACCAAGACGGTCCACTACATTGTCAATAGCAACATCAGCAGGCAACCACGTTCCCGAAACGTATCCAAAATCGTAGAAAAATAATGTTTTTAAAAAATTTCATACGGAATAGTATAAATTGTTATTTGATTTATGCTGAAATAATCCAAGAAATGTCTCAATATGTGAATAAA